>JABCKU010008155.1:0-70748 GCA_018221655.1 Myochromella boudieri
TGAAAATGTTACCCATGCCAATGAAGCCATACAAGACTTTCACAGACTTCATCCTAATGCCCCTCATCAAGTGTGGGAATTGTACCATGTCTCACCAGCAGACCTTACGGACTCCTGGCGCTTGCATCGAGGCGCTGCAACCTAGAAGGGGGGTGATGTAAGGGCAACTCTCAATCCTTCCCCTCCCCACTCACTTCCCCGCTCGCCTCCCCACTTACCTAATTGTTCCCCGCATGATTCCCCTAATTAAGCGGCCTGTATTCCTTTGTCTATATTACCTTTCTTACTGGACTCTTCACACTTCCACACTCATTTCCATTCATCACCGTACATAGTGTTTCATCGTCCCTGAACATGCAGCCTCCCCTAAAGTAGACTAGAGTATATAATCCTCAGCCTCACAAGTGAGGGACCCTTTAGACTTATTCTCTTTGGATCCCCCTCACTAGGTAAGGCTGACCGTGCACATATTAGTATAGTTACATATTCTAATATATCTTTGGATCCCCCTCACTAGTGTCTGTGAGTCATTCACACACCTCGGAGGTCACCCTTACAAGGTGCCATTGTTGCCTATCTCTTTCTTTGCCTTGTTGAAACTATTGGTGGTAGGTGGCTTGCATTATGTTGAACTAACCCTCACTCTGAATTATATAGGAATTCCATGGACATTGACAACTGACTGTGGCTCAGAGACCACTGTTGTATATGGCATTGTCCAAGCTCTTCGGTACATATCTCTTTCTTTGCTGTGATGTTACCATACTTAATTGGGTTTATTAACAGTGAAAGATTCCATCTGAATGTCAGCATTGATGATATCCCACCTTATACATATCTTCAAAGTGTTCATAACATTGCAATCAAACTATCATAGCTCTGACTCTGCCTTGATTTTGGTGAGAATGCTGTCATATTCTTCAACAAAGGCATTGAGGATGGCATCTACAATCTGCAAAATATTTAATATAAGTTAGTCCCCTTTTCTCATTTTGAAAAGTAGTATTTATGCTAATATTGATTTTTTAGTAAGCTGTGCCAGTGGCTATGGCCAATGGTTCTTCGCAAGAAACTGAAGGAGTTTATGAAGGAGCAAAACTCTGCTTCTCTGTGCAAGACTAAAGGCAAGCCAGGTCCTGGTGGCAAAGGCAAGTCCCATATATATCACTTCAAGTTTCCTGAAGAATGGGGGGGCATCAATGGCCTGTTGCCCATCAGTGCTGATAATATGCATGTTATCCATGAGTTGAAGGAGGAGCTTGGAGAGGAAGACTCAATTGTATTTACGTCGCATGAATTTGAAGCTCGAGCTCAGAATTCCTTTGACTCACTGGGCATTGCTGAGGTAACATTTAGAAATACCTGGACTGTCTTCACAGCTATGTTACCCATTGTATTTCCTGAGGTAGCATAGCGAACCAACTTGGAGTTGTGGGTTATTTTCAAATATAATTATTTGTACACCTGCCCACCTGATATGTTAGAGTAGTTTGTAGTCTTCCCATTCTATGGTCTACCTAGTGGGGCCATGGACTGGTAGCTTCCAAAGGTGTTTGTATATACAACAAATATTCATTAAATATTCTCTCAACATAACTGGCACACATTCCTATCATCTGCCATGCCAATCTGCCTGGATTGCAGTGAAGATTTCCATCACTTGGAACTCAATATGCAATGTCACAAATGTTGTGAACTTCAAGATGTTCAATCAGCAACTGAAAGAAAGGCCATAAAAGTGAGAATGCACCTTCTCATTCTGAAGTACTCCCCCTACTAAGTGCCAAAAACAGCACCTAGGAGAGACCCCAGTGTCAAATGTGTTCCCTGGTATACTCTAACCTTGATGAGCCTCTCTGCAAGTCATGTTGCAAGCATTACAGTAAGCCAAGTTCAACCAGCACCCATATACGAGTCATGTCACTGATATTTATACCTACTAACAGAACAACTGGATTCCATTCCCCATATTGTATTGGAGATCCCTGGTGTCATAGGACAGCTTGACAAATACACTCAAAGTAATACTGCTCTCAATATTCTTTCTCGAGCATCTGAGTACCAGAGTAAATCTTCAAATGTTTGCATAGGTATTCCCTGGTTACCAAATGCAAACCTCCAAAGAGTATCCACAAGCCACTTCCCAAAATATGGTTCTGGCCTATTAAAACCACAGAAGATAGTAGCCAAAATGAAGAAGAATACTGACAAGATTAAAATGTCAGGCTATCTCTATTTGAATAAAGAATAAACTTACAATGGAGAGGGTCAGTAAATGTCTTCTTTTAACTTTTCATCACCATCTTCATGTCTAGATTCTGCCTCACCAGGTCCTGCAAGTAACTTTTTCTGAGTGATTTGATTCATCCACAAGCATTTATATCGCACTGGGAACCATGATCAGCAGGACACAATGGTATTGTGTGAAGACATGCCCATTTCATCTTCACATACAGAGGTACACTGTTTAGTGTTATGCATAGTGAACAATCTAGCTCAAAATGTTTACACATACAGTTTCATTTTTTGCTTATGAAAACTCAGCCAAGTCTTGGCGACTTGCCAATGAACTCATCACTGAGGGGACAGTCAGAGATTTCCATAACATGTTCTTCAAGCAAGATTATATCTCAAAGACAGTTAAAGAGAAGAAGAAATTGGAGATATATCTTGTTTGTAATGAAGCAGACCTAGTAAGTGGAAGGTCAATTTATATTTTATTATTGTTCTAACAAACAGATTCCCACCATAAATGTGGATGACCTTGATGATGAGGTCAACATCATTAGAAACCCTTCAACCAAGAAGAGCCAAACTGCCAGTTCCACAAGGTTAAGCTCTGCAAAATGAAAACTGCCCAGTGCCTTAGAACCAAATCTACAGAAGCCTGCAAAGACTGCAGTAGAAGTATGTCATGTTTGCAGAAGTGCTTGGCAACTACCACCTACAGAAAAGAGTTTCACATGGGATCTTGAAATGATGCAGTGTCAATTCACTCAGTGTACTGCCACATTTCAAGATGATATGCACAGCATTATCTTTTCATTGTCTTCAACCATCGAGACTTTCAAAGTTGCCAAGGCTTCGTACAGTGGATGGGAAAAGTCACTTAAGCATGAGCAGTACAAAGAGAGCAGGTATATTGGTTGAGGAAGCACAAAGTGTGTCATCTATGTATGCTTTGGATCAATAATCATGTTTCATAATTCCACTGAACTAACCCTTCATATATAACCCAGGCAAGATTTGGTGGAAGGAAGTATGTACCAGTGGACCAAGGCTTTGACAACAACATCTCTGGACATGCAAATAAAATGATGTTAGAAGCCAAGTACGAAAACCTAGTGCAAGGAGAGGCATTTCGAAAATCATTTATGGAATATGTGTCAGAATGTTGTGTATCTATTCCACGTAACCTACACCCCAAGCTGAATTGTTTTTGAGTCTCACAATTTTCATAACTGTATAGCTTTTTCCTTCAATTTAGAAGGTGCAATACTTGGAATATTCTGTCATGATGCTGACAACATACCACCAGCTCAGATGTCACATCTTGATTTTATAGCAACACCTCTTCTTTCATGCAGTGCCATCAATGTGCCTATTCATAAATTCACAAGCAACAATGATGTAGAAGATACTCCATCTAGAGAAAGTCAATTCTTTGAAGTGACAATGGCTTTACATGCATTCACCTACTATATCATCCTTATTTCATGTGAAAATCTTGTTCTTTGTGATCTTCAGGGTAAGCGGCTCTCATTGCTGAAAATGATGTGAATACAAACTAATCATGAATAGGAATGAATGATAAATGTGGCATGATGACCTTGATTGATCCTCAGCCACACTCATATGCACATTTACTTTGTAACACAGACATCTGATATTTATTGCAGGATTTTAGTTCAGAACAAGACCATAACAAATGCCCTACTGGGATCGTGGGCCAAAGGCAATCAAGCAACAATTGAATCACCATCTGAAACATTGTGGTCAGAATATGATATGTTTGGCATTGAAGCTCCTCATGCTAGAGGTCCAGGGACCCTCTGATGATGAGCATGGGATCAGCTCACCTTACAAGTCTTCTCAAAAGATGGCAGGAGTGTCAAGGAAAAGTATTATGGTTACATTGGAAATCTCTTCTGACAACAAGTTTAATGAGTTGATTGTGTGACCTGTTTCTGAAGCAATGAAACAAAAGAGCCTTACTAGTGCCACAGTTTCAGGCAAGTAGCCACAAATTTGAAAAGGGCCATTGCAAACAGGTGCACTTATTCAATTGAACTCATCCCATATGTGATTTGTGGCACTAAAGAGTCTTCCATGATTCAGGGTGGGATGCAGACAGTTGAATGAATGCTTACCTAGGTACAACAAACTTATTACATATTTGTAGTGAAAGTGTGTAAGCCTGTATATAAGTCAAATGTTGATGTTGTTGCTGGTGACAATAAACATCAACTTAACAGCAGAATCAGACACAATTCTGACTTGTCCCATGTACCCCACTTGCAACTTAGACACATACCACCCAAGTGTGTGCACATGTTGTTCCTGGACCCAGGTTTGATTCCTTGGGAAATACCACATGCTGGCCATTCCTGTAGTATGTGGACTCACCAACCAAAAATTGCAAACATAAATGAATTCGCTTGCCTATGAAATTTCATCCCACAGTGCAGAAATTGGATGCGCTATCATGCCACTTTTATATGAGAACTTCCACCAAGCTTGAACCTGGCCCATGAAGAGTGAACACTATGTAATAACAACTTTAGTACAGTATTAGGGTGAAAAAACTGAGCTTACAGGTCACTAATATTATCAGATATAATAGTTGAAGAGATGAGAGAAGTGCTGTGACTAGTAAGAGCAGAGTGATGTAGTCGGTGAGAGAAGTGGTGGTAACATGGTGGTGCTAGCTTTGGCTTTGGTTGGCAGTTCCAAATACACCAAGTAAGCACTCTGCAGTTGATGCCTTGTTGAATTGTGCACAGATATTCATCACATTATCATTCTGTCTGCTCTAATTCACAGGGATCTGATTCGTTCATTGGACATGTTGACATGTTGTATGCACACATCATTATAGATGTTATTTCATGACCAAGGTAGAACCCCATCAACAAGAAACGTGGTTCATCACTTGGAAAAACAAAAACAGACCAAGACACTGCTTGGCAACCGTAATCTGGGAACCTTGGGCTGCATTGAAAGGAAACTCCTCAGCATGGGTAGGACATATGCTTTTGTAACTTTGCAGGCATAAACTATACATATGTATCTACAACTCAATACAAAAAAATGTTCATTTAAACACTTGTTGATGGCTTCAAATTACAAATTGCTTTTGGGTGTCAGTGGGGTTACAAAACCTTTCTCATGTTTGCTTTATTTGTACCAATTGGTAAATAACTTTGCAAATAAAACTACTAAAGACCTGAAAATATTTGTCAGCATGGTTTGACATCCAACCTACAAATGATTCTATATAAGCATTATGTAATCACTTCTATTGGGCAATCTATAAATAAACTAAATTAGTCTATCATGAGAAAGGTTTTATAACCATAGCTTTTATTCTCCAATATTGCATGATTTTGTTAGTTCATTGAAGGTTATACACATGTACACACAAAAATACATGATGTGGGTTCACTTTAGTATACATACAACATGTTTCAGCCTGGTTATGCATCATCCACCCCATGAGAGATCTTTCTAAAATCTAAATTAATCATGCCCTCTTCCTGCTTGAACAAGGTCAGTCTACACTTCTGATATCATCATCCACTGGTCACAGTACTTGTATTACATCCAAGCATCACTCAAAGTACCGTTTTACACTTTGGAAATCCCTTGGAGGATGCCCAACTAAATATTTCCATGCTAATACTTGATAAGCAGGTGGTCATCTTCAAATTGAAAGGGCTACCAATGCCCCAGAAATTACTGCCCTTCTTTCTACCACTATTAATCTACATTTCTCCATCAATATCATTCACATATGCTTGAGGAAGTTGTCCTAAAGGCAGCACCCAGGTGCAAACAGCCATTCTTATCGAAACATTATAAAAGGGTTGGATTAGACTGCACCCTAGCACTAGCACAGAATATTAGTCTAGTCAGACCAGAATAAGATACTATAGGATAGCATACACCAATCAGTGGGCTAGTGCAGTCACAATATTGCATGCACTTGTGTCCAGTGAGCACTACATTACTTGGCAGACATGTCAGCAATGTTCTAGCTATAAAGTAAATTTTTTGTATTATTGGACTCCAGACACACTGTAACAATGTTTTAATAATTTGGGACTACCTTCTATATAAGGCAATATATGGAGCACCAGAATTGGGGTTAATGTAACTCCATGGTAGTTCCTAGGGACTAGGTGGAGCTACATGGGGCTATGTGGAGCTACATGGAGCTGCAAAGTAAAAACATAAAAAGTAGTCCTATGGAACTCCAATGTGCTACTTACTTTTGTAAGTTTAAAACCCAAAAAATGTATAGTACTAAGAGTAATGAAGTAGGGGGTGACTCAAGTGGATTAGGTGTGCAAAATGATAGCCACAAAGTCAGTTGTCATGGTGATAATACACATGTAATGGGTAACTATCATAACCAGTTGTAACTGATCATTTTAACTGAACTTAACTGATTCACCTAGTTACTGTATGTACAATTACTTATGTATCAGTTTTTGAGCTCTGGAAAGTGTATGTAACTAGTTCCAATTCTGGTTGTCATGTCAGAGAGTCAAATAGCTTAACTGGATGCAACTTTAAATCACTACCCTGCACTGTAGACTCAACCATTTCAAATTACCTTATAGGACACAATTTTTAGTTTAGCATGATATATCCCACTCTGTTGTGTAAATGTCCTTGTACTTGTCCTCATCAATTGTACTTATCACTGCTTATTGTACTTGCCACCTATTTCACATCTTCACCACTTACCCATTACCACTACTACTTACATGTGTAGCCACATTTCTGCTCATTTACTGTTTATCTGAAAAAGTCAAAACTGATTATACTGTACATTCCAAAGAGGCTTCATTGACTATATGAATCATGTCATTTGTCAATATGAATACTCAACACTGCCAAATATTTTCAAACTGTGAAAAAGTACATGATAATATAAGGAAGGGCATCTGAAATATCTAACAATTAGATACAAATTCTCAAAACAAAATAATAAAACATAGTAATTGCTGTAAAAATAACAAGAGATGCGAAAGAATTGGCAGATTGCTTAGTTAAGAATGAATGAAATCAGTGAATCTATGTGTTTAGCCAGCTCAGAAATGTCTGAGTACTATGTTTTGTGTCTGGATGCTCTGGGCCAAGAATTTCTATCCTCAAGCCCAATGTTATAGTCATTAGCTTTTTAGCCTCTTCTGGCTGCCCAAAACACCAGTATGTAAGTGCAAGGTCATGCATATATGTTAAAGTGGCTGGATGTTGCTCACTATGCACTTCTTTGGAGAGGTTGACCAAATCCTCTGCCATAATAGTGGCTTTCTCTGATTTCTTGGACTGCCTATATATTAGAGCAAGCCTGTTCATGATGTTTATGGTAGTTACATGTTGAAGCTCATGTAATTCTTTTGACATTATGAGTGCTTTTTCACCAAGCTTTTCAGCATCTTCAAACCTTTCATGGTGCCCATATGTGCAAGCAAGACTGCCCATGGCTTTCAGAGTTTCAGAATAGTTTTCTCCAAAGGCTTCTTTGTATAATTGCAAGGCTATTTCTTCCAATTCTTCACATTTTTCCAACATTCCAAGGTTTCTATATGATGTAGCAAGGTTGCCCATGGCTCTCATGGTATCTGGATGTTTCTCTCCAAGAATCTTCCTACAAAGCCTAAATGCTGTTTCATGCAACTCCTTTGCTTCATCTAACCTTCCAAGTTGCCAGTATAAGGTGGCAAGGAGTTGCATGGCTGCCATGGTATCTGGGTGGTTCTCTTCAAGAACTTCTCTGTGGAGCTTGAGAACTGTCTCATGAAGCTTTTCTGCCTTGCTTAACTTTCCAAGCAGCTCACATGTTAAAGCAAGACTACTCATGGCTGATATGGTATTTTGATTATTTTCTCCAAGGTCTTCATTGTAGCATTTGAGAACTGTCTCATGCAGCTGCTCTGCCTTCTTCAACTTTCCAGAGCACCTGTACATTGTAGCAAGATGACTCATGGCTAATATAGTATCAGGGTGGTTTTTTCCCATGACTTCCCTGCAAATTTTCACAACAGTTTCTTCCATCTTCTCTGCCTCCTTTAACTTTCCAATTTGGCTGTATGTGACAGCAAGGCTACTTGTTGCTTTCATAACATCTGGATGGTTCTTTCCAAGAACTGTCTTTTGGAATTTGAGAAGTGTTTCATCTAGCTCTGTTGCCATATGCAACTTTCCAACTTGCTTATATGTACGAGCAAGGTTACCCATGGCTATTACAGTGTCTGGGTGGGCTTCTCCAAGAACTTCCCTATAATATTTAAGGACTGTCTCTTCTAGTCCTTCTTCCTCTTTCAGCTTTCCAACTTGTCTATATGTTACAGCAAGGTTGCCCATGATTAACATGGTGTTTGGATGATTTTCTCCAAGTGTATCTTTATGAAATTTGAAAGCTTCCTCTTGCAGCTCCTCTGTCTCTTTCCATTTTCCAAGTTGCCAGTATGTTGAAGCAAGATGATTCATGGCTAGCAGAGTGTATGGGTGGTTCTCTCCAAAGTTTTTCCTATGGCATTTGAGAACTGTCTCACCTAGTTCCTCTGCTTTTCCCAACTTTCCCAGTTGCCTATATGTATGAGCAAGGTTGCCCATGGCTGTCAGTAGATGAAGATCATTCTGTTCAAGAGTTTCTCTGCGGAATTTGAAAACTGCTTCTTCCAGCTCCTCTGCCCTCTCCAACTTTCCAAGTCTACCATATGTATTGGCAAGATTACCCATGGCTTCCATGGTCAGTGGATGATTTTCCCCAAAAGCATCTTTGCGAAATTTGAAAACTGTCTCTCGCAGCTCCATTGCCTTTCCAAAATTTCCAAGACTCATGAGTGCTGTAGCAAGACCAGACATAGCTCTTATGGTAAAAGAACTTTTTTTCTCCTGGTACTTTCTACAGTATGCAAGATCTGCCTCCCATATGCCTTTGGCTATTTCCCATTGTCCAACATCTTCAAAGATTTTCACAAGTCTGATGCGGACAACACTAATGCAAAGATCACTTTGATAAATACAGTTAGCATGTGTAATCAGTTGCCTCCGGAACTGATAGTCACTGCCACTACCACCTTGAGGTGTTCCAAATGCAAGAAGAAGAAGAGCAGCTTGATGCATCTTTTGCAACTCCCCAGAAGCAATGGTTTCATATGCGCATATGTGAAAGACTGAATGAAATGAGAAGGCTGCAGCTGTATTGTCATATGTTGCAAGGGAGAAAGCTACCAATTCATTAACACTGCCTTCCCATGTCCCCTTTGGTTTAGAAAGTGGAAGGAAGCTTTGCCTATTATTTTCAAAGAGTGATAGAAAGTGCTTTGTTTTGAGTTTAGCGGCAAAGAATTCACCATGCAGAGTGACTGGTGCAGTAATAGTGGCTGCATTGTAGAATAGCTTAATGGGAATAGCTTCACGGTAGAAGAATGAACAGAATTGCATGAGACGTTTTGTTGGAGGACTCAGCCGGTCAAAGCTAAGTTGGAAGGCACTAAACACAGATTCCTGGTAGCCATCAAGTGACTCCTTCTTATAGCTCAGAAGATCTTTTCGCTTCTTTTCATATAAAGAAAGATAGTCCCCAAGAGTACATGTTGCAGTTGAGGCAATATAAGCACCAGCTGTGGCTACTGCAAGAGCCTGGCAACCAAGAGTGTCCACAATTTTGATGGCAATGTGGTGACTGTTATCTGAATATTCCTCATGTGCATGTTTCAAGAGAAGAGTGATAGCCTCCAGTTGATCAAGGTCAGTGCAGTTGATATGAGAATCTGGAGATGCTATTTGGTTGACTTCAGTGAGGCGGCTTGTGATAATCACATTGCTATGATGACATTGTGGGATATAGTCACCCAGATTGGTTTTTGGATCATCAGCATTGTCAAAGATGAGCAGCCAATCTTTGCATTTTCTCTGCAGGAAATTTCGAACAACATCTACAGATTCACCAACACCAGCAGCATTACCAAGCTTCTTGAAGTCAGCAGCCAGAGTTGCTTGTGAGGCAGCATCAAACAACCAAACATGCGAAAATCTATCGTGGGTTCTCAATAATGTGCCACTCGCTCACTCTACATGAACCTTACCTGGATAAATTATCAGAAACAAACTTTAGGGCCAGCTGTGTCTTCCCAGTGCCACCTCTTGCAACCAGGGTAACAATGCGCTGGCGAGGAATAAAAGCTGCCTCAATTGACTTGAGGAGGCGAACAGCTGTTGGATGTTCTGTGGAATCCAGTGATTCAAATATACAACCGGGTGATGCGAAGCGAGAAATTGTTTGACTAGTACTCATAAGAAGGATAGGAGTATGGAGCGAGTACGGAAGATAGTGCTCTAGGTCCAGGGAGCCATTGACATTCTCGAGCACGACCAGCGTGTCAGCTCCAAGGCGATTAGACGCGATATCTTTGATACCTTCCCTGAGTACTGTAATCGAGCTTGCATCTAAGACGACCGATGGAAATCTGTCATGTGGGGCATATCAGGTTAGCCGTTGCTATGCTGCCAAGCAAGTTACTGACCTGGACGAGTTGTTGAAGCTGCGAACGATATCCCGTAAGACGGCACTGTTCTCGCTGAAGAGAGTGAAGACTGGCGCAGCAAATGTTCTTGATAACTTCAGAAGAGTGCTTGCGCGGCCAATGAAGTAGTCACTGGCTGGAGGGCACGGCAGCACGTTCAAGTTGGCGGACGGCGAGGGAGTCTGGGCCTGCTGTGTGGCGGATTCAACTAAATCAAAAGGTAAGACGGTCAGGGTAGGTGTTACAACGGAAAAATGAATACGCACTGCGCTCTCCCTGTTGACCTTGGACCATATTTCCTGCGATATGGTAATTGTTGATGACGCCGATACTTGACAGCGAACTGGGGGCATGAAAGTTGATGTTCTGCGCATTCGGGAACGTCGACATAGTAAAATGTAGTTTGTGGTAGGTAGAGTGTAGCGATATTCTGTTGGTATGCTGGGGTGTGTGAAGGCAGGGGGAAACCCGGTTACTGCCGCTTCGGTTGGGTCTTGACTCTTGATGTGTACCGTGAGACCCACTGCCAAAGGCTGCCTCGAGGCCACTCGTACACGGCCATATACTGCATGAAGCGGTAATTCTAGCTTGGGGTACATCTACCATTTCGTTTCCTGAACCAAAGCCCTGAATATTTCGTAGCGCCTTTACCTGTCACGCCCTTATTAACTGCAGCCAACAAGATGAAGGCGGAAAAATGGACTCACTGCTGCTGCTGTACGACAGAGGTGAATCGACTAGCCATCGAATACGCAGCCTTCAAGTCTCTGCTAAACCTAAATGAGTACTCTCATCATCGGCAGTAGCAGAGCTGTGAATACGAACGGGGCACTCGGCACTCGCAAGCATCTGCATTACCGCATTGTCCGCACCATTCTCAGCGGCGCCAGAGTATGGTGGTACCTACCCCGCCACCCCACCAGTGCCACTCACCACCCGTCATACTCAGCTTGTTCCCAACCCCGTCCGATTCCCGCTCCCCGCAAAACTGTTTGTTAAGCTTTGTTTTCCATACGCTCGAACATGATTAGCTTATTTTTTGCTTCCTCAGTTGAGGTCCCTGACTGGCGGGACCGGGAAGAGACATCGAGAGACATCGACTGGCGTTGTACTTTCCTAGTGGTGTGAGGGGCTGCTACCTTGGCGAGGTACGATATTGTTACATCGTGTAACGTGGTCTTACAAGTGAAGTACTTACTAAATCGCTCACAATACTAGGCCCACCAGTAAGACCCCCATGTTCCTACACGGTCTCGATATAAATCAGAGATTTTGATAAGGTGCCAGTGATGTTATAACGGAACGTTGGTATTCGCTGAGTCCGAATTGTTGTGCTTTTTCAGTAGTTTTAAGCACCGCCGGCCATGGCCAAAACCAACCTGTTCTTCAAGTTAGCCGCAAGCGTTCACGGCGCCCATCTCGTCTACAGGTCGTTACATTTCCTCTCTGGTGGAACACACTCCCCACCTCTGAAGGCAATACACCCTCAACGTGGAATCCTGCACAGCACAACACCAACCGCATACCACGCGTTGTCTCAACACCTCGGAGTGCCCATACCTATGCCTACCCAACCCGGCTTCAGGGATTTTAAGTGCCTCACTGGAGATCTCTCTCAGCATGAGTGGTACCAGTCGAGTCTAGCCCCGATCTTTCCCTCTAAGAAGCATTGAAAAACAACGGCAGCCCTCACAGGTTTTCCACGGCAACCAGAGGCGCCGACCACATCACCAATATGGTCTACACGAATCATTCCTGCGAGGCAGCGGGAAATGGATAAACTTTTAGCCAAACTCGGTGTACTGCTAGAGAAAGACTTACGCAAGACGTGTGTATATGTGCCTTCCTTCTTTCTGCCTGATCCTAGTGTTGATGCTATGCATAGAACCGACCAATCCTATCTGCCCATGTGAAACCAGCTACGCGTTATAACCACTGATATCCTCTGCCCGTGCTCGCACCCAGCTCATGATCAGACTACCATCGGGCCTCAGCACCAGCGTCACCGTATGCAAAATTTATTCACAACATCTATTCGTATCCAACCCTCAATCACACTCGCTCAGCATATCCAAGCAAAGTCAGACGAGCAATGGCGTCAAGAAGGACTGGAACTCGTATATCTCACAGCAGTTAAACACCACCGGACTCGGAGTCGTTTTGAGCGAGGGTACCGATGTGAACCAAGCCTCATCGCAATCCTGCTTCACGACCATTGAAGCAAACGCCGGCTCTTTCATGGCCGATATAGTCACAGTGTGACAATATTGGGGCCTTCCACGACACACTTCTCAGAGGCTTCATCCACGTCACTGCCACCGAGCCTGAGGGAAACCTCCACTGCCTCTTCCTCACCCACATACACACCAAGAAACCCTCCTTCTGGTATGCGTGGAACCGCCACGCTTTCCTTACCGGCGCGAATACTATCAGTTAATCATCAAACATGAGTCGTCTGCCTTTCAGCGAAGCACTAGCGGCTCAATTCAAAACTGATTGAAAGCACCATCCTCGAGTACCAGCATTAGCATCAGCATCAGCACTAGCCCCGCTGCCCGCTTTCGTGTTCTTGTGGTTTCTTTTTAGCCATAACCTGTGTCACCGACGGCCCGTTGTAAACAAGTCATCACCGTTCGTGACGAACGGCCGGTGCGTAACACCTCTCGAGTGTTCGAGCGATCTCCTGCAACTTTCTTTCTGCCTCCACCATTAGCAAAACGTCCATGATACCAAAGAGAAGAGAGAGGGAGACGCACATCGCACATAAAATCCGACTTTTACAGAAAAGACGGCTCGCTGTTTTTTTCTTGCTAGGTTCAGTACACGCCCCGTTCGCAGACAATGATACTGTTGTTGCGATGTGTACGCCAATGGCGGTATTTTTCGGCCAGTAATCTGGAAAGACGTGTATTAGTTGACATGGGATTGAAACGGTAGGGGTGGCGGGGGGAGGGACCTAGGGAACAGTTATTCACGTCGAACACGGTCTTGCTCTTTCAACTTTGTCGTGATGCGCTGCAAACATTGTTGTGTATTTGAAAAATAACACTGTTGCCACGCCATCCAGGAGTTGTAGGGCAGAAGAAAAGCGGATACACCTTTGCAAGATGTGACCTAAAATAAATTTAGGAAACATCCATTCGTGATTGTAGATACATCAAGTTGAGGAACTGTAAGTCCAGAGTAACGTGTAAAATCTTGAGCACTTGAGCAGTTAAGCTTTTAAGAACGATGTGGAAAGAGCCTTTGAAGTTGAAGCTGAGTGCCTGAGGAGAGGTCGATAAACCTGTTTTAGGGATTTGATAGCAAAAAGTAAAATAAATAAATATCTCAACCAAGAACCATCATAATGACCATCATAACTTTACTCACAGGCTCTACGGTCGACGTGGTCTCGTCTAGACTCTGTAAGTCCAAACCGGACGTCCCTATCTATACCTCTCACATCAACTGACTTGTGCTGGTTTACGGGAGGCAGGGTTCTTTTTTCAATAACTTATGCGGCCTTTTCCCCATCACTAAGTTGGCACTTTGCAAGCCCTTCTCACTATGCCCCGCAACGCATCAGGGCAGGATGGCGATGCTAAAGGCAAAAATATGAAGGTGGAAGCTCTTGAGGTTGTGAATTTTTATCCTTCATCAACATCTCTGCGCCGAGTACCAACCCGTGCCCACAAAGAAACGCTACAACCCTCGATCATAGAAAGTACATCAGTCTGCTTTCTCTAGATGCAGCTGAAACTCACACACGTTATAGAACCCTTGTTGATTACTTCCGCAAGTGGGATACGTGAAACAAAGGTGAAAGTGAAGGCAAACGAATTGAAGCAGGATACTACGCAAACGTCCAAACTCCGGAAACGAAAGTGGGACCAAGATGCCGAAACGTCTGCGAAGGCTCATAAATACGATGTAAATGCAACTGATGAAGTAAGGCCAGAGAAAAAAAAGGCTACCAACGTCACCAAAGGCGCCGATATACCAGCGGCCGTTCGACCCCCACCAACATTGAAGAAACCTACTTTTGGGCACCAAACGTCAGCGGCGACGGGAGTGAAGCAGGATAAGCGAGTGGCAAAATTAAAAGCGAACGTAAAGGATCCGACGACGCCTTTAGAGGACACCACAGCGAAGCGAATCAGAAAACGTCCTAAATTAGCTGACGAAGAACAGAGAACGGAAAGGTCAGTTCGGCAGGATGTGGCACCAGCAGCGAAAGGGGTGAGGCGGGAGGGACGGGCAGTGAAGGATGACGTGGTTTCGGCTAGTAGAACGACTAACAAGACGCTTTTGGTTAAAGGTCGGCGGTTGGCAGACGAGCTGGAAGTTCAGGAGAACGGCCCATCAAAGTCGAAAGGGTTGAAGCGAAAGAGACAGAATCCGCGGGAAGGGGTTATTGTGAAGGGCGAAACGACTGCTGAAGTGCCTGTGGTAGATGGGAAGTTGGCCAAGACTTCAAGTGGGAAACGACGGAAGTTGGGGCTTAGGGACCCAGAACAAAGCGGTTCTAAAATCCCGAAGGAACCACGAGCCAAGGCGCTGCCCACACCCGCCTCGAATTCGATCAAAGAATCCAGTACAACAGCACTCGATAACGACATGGCGAAATCGATCAGTGAAGCCCAGACGAAATTAATTAAGGAGTCCAAGGTGCAGGAGCTCAAAACGAAGTCCTTAAAACAGCCCAAAGTGCAGACACCGAAGGAACCCAAGACGCAATTACCGAAACAACCCAAAGTGCGGATACCGAAGGAACTCAAGACGCAGATACCGAAGGAACCAAATACGCACGCATCGAAGGAATCCACGACGCAGACACCGACGGAACCCCAAACGCAAACATCGAAGGAACCAAAAACAAAGACAGGCAAGGAGCCCAAGGTATTGAAAGTCAAGGTCAAGAAAGAACCCAAGGAACCTAAGAAACGTGGGCGGCCACCCAAAGTAAAACTGGAAAAGGAGCTCAAGCCGAAGCCAGTGAAACAACCAAAAGTCAAAGTGTCGAGGAAGAAAGGTATATTTATTTCCCTTTATTTTTTTATTATCCAGTGATCTAATACCCTACCAGGTCAGCCAGCAATTCAGGGTGAACCTCAGTGGAAGGTTTCGAAAGCTCCACCCCTCGCTCCCTCTGCAGCACCTGGTGGTGAGGAAACGGTATTGAAACCTAATTTTTGGTGCGGTGTATGTTGTGTCCTTTGAAAATACATTCTTCTCTTCATTTAATGGACCCTATTTAGAGCAAGGAAGAACTAGTTGGCGCCATCCCTGGGTTCGCGAAAGCAGTCAATGGCATATCGTATCTATTGTCCTCTACGCCTGTGATCTTTCTTGAGGATTCTCCCAACAACGGTATTGTGGTATCTGACTTAGCGGATGATGGCCTTTCGCTTGATTTGAAGATGTACGTATGTCTCTCATTCTTCGTTATCTGATGTATTCATGCTGGTACATTTCCGTCAGGCTGCAAGATTTCGTTTGTATTCCAGACGACCTCATCTTGCCCACTGCGTTTTCTCTTGACGAAGGTTCCGTGTTCAGGCTCCGCGGAGGCGCAGCTTCACCATCGCTACCTCCAGAGCCCATTAACTTTGCTATGGATACGTCGAGAAATGACTCCAGAAATGCCGCACCCCAGTTCAGTGGACCACATCCACGCCGTGGTGGGTACCATGGGCCCCATCCGGGCCGTGGTGGATATAACGGATTCCATCCTGGCCGCGGAAGAGACCAGCATCGAGGACGCGGCGGCCATCATAATCGCGGACGCGGTGGCCCTTATCACAATCGTGATCGCAGGCGCACTCCCAATGAGACTACTGGCGACGGATGGTTCAGCAACGCTCAAACCCGCCCTCCATTTCCGAATGTGAATATGCAACCGAATCTAACGCCGCCCTCTCACACCAATGTGTGGGGTGGTGGTGATGCTGGGACCTGGAGCTACGGCAATGCTCATGGCCCCTCACCTCGCAACACATGGCCGACCTCGAACGCTTCATCCCAAAACGATAACGGCTACACCCGACATTCGACTCAGCAGCTGGGTTCAACTGAGTGGGGGAATGGTGTTGCTGGCGTTCGAAGGTTCAACGATACTCGGAACTGCTCTCCAATTACAAATACACAGCCGACTCCTAGTGCTTTATCCCAAAATAATAAGAGCTATACCCAATCGTGGTGGGATGGTAATGCTGATCGGCCTGCCAATACTGATGACAGTAAGGCTCGACAATACACTTCGCAGCCAGCTTCGAAATTTGTCTCCGGCAACTGCGATAGTCCTACCAATGGATACTCAAACGCGGAAGAAGCCAAAAAGGGCGACCCTAGTCTTAACACTGTGGTGGGACCCTGGAAACCTTCGACTGGCCTTTTGGACACTTCCTTCCCCGTTCATGGTAAGTTCGGGCGATACGGCACATATCGCGGTGTTGGGGCGACTAAGCCAGTAACTGCCCACCCGGAATACAGCCACAAGAAGAATATTGATGGACATCTTGACCCTAGCCGCAACAACGTTAGAACGCAGCCTCCCTCGAATGGTGCCTCATCCAACGAGAGAGATTCAGACGTCCGCGAGATTCTTTCTAATAGACCTGCTAATACCAGTCACAGCAATACCAGAGCTGCCCCACATCCCAGCAATGGGCCACCGATAATCGAACTCCCAGTTCACCAAAACATTGCCTATGCCGACCATAGAGATCACGCACGTCCCAATACTAACTACACAGACGTTGATACTCGTCCTCAATATACCCATACTCAACCGACCTCAAGGCCTTCATACACTCATCGCAGGGGTCACGATAACAGATCTATATATCCGAACGCCAGCGGCAATGATTTCGGAAACTATCCTCCCTTATCTCATTTTAGGTCACTAGAACCAGAGCCTTTACCTCACTATATCCAGGACCATAACGATAGTGGGAGCCGTCGAGAGAAGCCCCCAGGCACTAGGGACGGCGCCCCATTCAACAGTATTCCTGCATCCACTTTCCGTTCCAACAACCCTGATGACGCTCCATATTACGGGGATCGTCGTGGAGAGCCTCCGGTTGTTAACGGCCGTATTTCATTTGACAATGTCCCTACAGCCTCCTTCCCCTCCGATAATGCTAATCATTCTTCACACCCCAGCACCTCAACCTTGTCCAGACCAGACTACCATCACAAGGTCCACGGGGGCTGGCCTCCTGGCGAATCTGTCCACCCGCCTGCCTCCGGAATGTATGATGGCAATAAGAATATGGGAAGTCCCGTTTCAAAACTAGAACTATCATCAGCTCACCACTCTCGTGCCGATGGAGGCCATAACAATACTGGGAATGATGCACGGTCTGAGAAGTCATCAATATCAATAACTCCCATCGAAGACTACGAGGGACGCAGTAGTAATGATGATGGGTCACGTCGAAACATGGAAATCGAAGTCCAAGCCAGGCCTAACTTCGATGTTCCGTCTGTACCCACGTTGGATCAGAATGGTACTTCTTTCAAAGACCATACACCACCTCACCGGATAACGTATGGCCGTAACCGTAAGTGTACGATGTTCTAGCCTTTTCGCTAGCTTATGCACTCCTTTTTGATAAGATACATTTTCCAACAAAGTTAGCCATCCAGTACGAATACCACGTTTCCAGTCTCCAGTACATCCTTCCTCTCATGTGGCTCCACTGATAGCCTCTGCAGTAAGAAATGGCGGACCTCCTACCATACCTTCGGCTTCATCAAAGGATTTTGGGCGCCCTGCGACTGTTCCTTTGACTGTACAACGAAGTGGGCAGCATATAGCACTATCGAAAATCATCCATGACAGCCGGCCTAATCTATCCAACGTACCTGGCTTCGCGAGGACAAGCGTTTCCCCTGTGAGGCATATCGTTACTACTCCAGAACCACCCGGGCGCGGCCAAGAATGACGATGAACCTTTCGACATAAGGGACCATATTGACCTGAGAAAATCATTTCAAGGTTCTTTACCTCCCGTATCGCCCTCTCCCATGGCCCCGCCTATCATGGAAGATGCGCCCCAAGCACCAGCACCTCTTCCCACCATTCCTACAAAATCTCCTCAGCTTCAGCCACAACCCCCGCTGCCTATTGACTCTTTACCACCCCCAAATCTCGAAGCGGAACCCATGACAATTATAACCGAAAGCGACGATATCACCGTTAATGCGAACCTTGCCGAAGGCGTCCCATGCAAACTCCCACCAGAGATCACTGCCATCTGTGATTCGTACGTTGAAGGCACACCCGTTATTATCATTGCTTCACGGGCCTTCCTCGCCAAACGTTGGGGCCTATCCATCCCCCAAGAGCAGGCATACGTATATATGGGATATTTTAGGGTTACTACTATCTCAGTGTGTTCCTACTATCACTGCACTGCTACAGGCCACTGCTAATTACACGTTACAGGAACAACGCATCATCTCGGCTGGCGAACGGCAAACCGACGGGCTAGGACAGGTATCAAGCAAGATGGAGTGGACGTTCCATTGTTCGTGGATCCCCAGTGGGGAGGACGTTAAAGCTGCAGCACCATCACTGGCCTGGCCATGGTGGTCTCCTGCCCCTCCTCCATCCATACCTGAACCTGAACCGGTACTTGCACCTGCACCTGCCCAAACCGCATCTACATCGACCTCCAAACTCACCGAACCGCCAGCCCCAAGCACCGAGCCACCACCCCCCAAATTCATCACTCCCTACCCCGCCCTTCCAGCCACGGCCACCTTCTGGCTCCCGTCTCTCTCCTACCCCGACGAAGACCCAACCCCACAACACTACCTCGCCTCGCGCCTTGCACACCCGAACCACACGCTCCTCACTACACATCCGCTGCACATGCGGTACTACTCTCTTTTGCCCGACGAACTGCATGCCCCACCCGCGGACGGAGCGTTTGATGCAGACATCCCGAGCGGGTTCCTATGCGCTATGTGTGGGCGGGTGAACTTCCAGCAGCTGCTAAGGGGCCGGCCGTGTGTGTCAAGGGTCTGTCAGCGTGGGAAGGCGCGGATGCCACCACCCGAAGCAGAAGAAGAAGATGGAAACGGAGGAAACAGGCAACCCCAAACCAAAACCCAGGAGGAGGAGGAGGACCTGGGCACGTATGCTGTCCCACTGATGAAAATGCGGGATCCACAACAAAGTGGGCGGATGTCGCACCCGCGGAACGGGTACCCCCAAGATGCAGGTGTAGACGGGGCCCGGACAGAGTGGGGTGACGGGATGCAGACCTTTGTGTATGGGTGGGGGTGGCCAGAGAACGAGAGTCATATGCCAGGACCAGCGTTGCCCAGATGTCCAGGGGACTTGCTCCACCCACCAACAAACGCAACACATATCTTCGCAGGCAACTCCGTTGCCCTCCAGGACGACGCTACCGTCCTCCTGCGGGAGATCCAGCTCCGGCTGCCTCTCACACGGTCTTTGAAGAACAGTGAGTTCTATTCCTCCTCCCCTATCTACATCGGTCGCTAACTTCTTCCCTCTTCCTACTTCCCACAGACCCATATTTCACATACACCACCCCCGCCTGGCCCTCCTCCCTCTACCACCCAACCCCACCCGGAACCTTCGCTTGCCTCGCACACGCCCGGAAAGCGATGTTTGAACGGGTACGGCTCTACGGCGAGCGGGAATGGGACATGTCGGATGTGTTGGCCCGATGTGAAGGAGGACCTGATCGGCGGGAGGTGTTGGTGGAGCGGATGGAGGTGTTGGCGTGGGCTGTGGTTGGGCGGCGGAAGGTATGTTGTGTATGATATAGTTAGTCTCCACCGTCGAGGCTAATATGTTTTTACTATCTTTTGTAGGCACCCGCCCCACTTAAGGCTGTAGGCGAAGGCGCTGCCGTAGTCCTCATGCTCCTAGGGTGCGAAACGACGCTCACAATTGTGCCTGGGCCAGAGGGCGCTTTCCCGGTCGTACTGCCCCCACCTCGACCCAAGCCACCAATGGGGAGGGGGAGGGGGAGGGGAAATCCTATGTTCGGCCTGGGCAGGGAAGAGCCTGCTCCGGATGCGATGGTGTGGGAGACGGGGCAGCCAGTGCCAGTGACGGCAATGGATGCTGATGCCGATGAGGATGCGGATGCGGATGTAGATATGGAAGGGTTGTTGGTTATGAAGGGTGAGGAGGATGTCGGTATGGATGTAGACGTGGAGGATGGGGACGGGGGTATGCTGCTTCATGTTAAGGAAGAGATGTTGGAGATGACGCTCGGGCTTCCCATTCTCTGGAGAAGACGCAGGCCTCCCCGTACCTCCCAAACAACAGGCCGACGACGCGATGGACGAAGAAGGCTTGGGCATGGATCCAGACCCCGAACTCGACTTTGACTTTGATCCCACTGCGGGGCCTGGCCTCTTAGATCCTATCGGGGGCACCAAGAATACAAAGACAAAGGCGACTAAGACGACCGCGGCAGCTAAGAAGAAGCCGAAGAGGGCGTTGGTGGTGACGCTCGTGCATGGGGATGTGCTAATTCTAGAAGGCGGGACTTTCGAGGTGAGTTCGGCTGATTCATCGTCTTGGTAGTTCTGGAAGCTGATGTGGGAAATGTGTGTAGTATTCGATCCAACGGACTGGGACGAGTATCCGTGAGTTTATTCTTTATTCTTTGATTGTCATTTGATTCACTGTGTATTCGTATTCGTTTATAGTTTTGATAGGCTCGACGGTGCCGCCAGGGGTGGCTGATACGAATGGTGGTGGAGGGATGCGTAAGACTCGGAGCATGAAAGGTGTGGGACGTTGATTTGTTGGGGTATGGGGTAGAGTGTGTGTGATGCATGATGGACAGAAGACCTTCTCGTTAGCTGCGGACCCCTTGCAGCTACGGCTATGTCGAAATGATGCTTTCCGAGGATACACCTTGAGAAGGCGATGGCGATGGATTATCTTATTGGATGCTGATGAGGGTGCTCCTGCTTGTTCGGAACGAGCACATACATCGTGAGCTTCCATTTCCCCTATTTTTTTTTTAACAAGCATGATCATGAATATTATTAACATCTGTAGTTCGTCAGCACAGTACGCATTCATCGGGTAAGACGGACAGGACAGGGGAGAGGGGAAGTCAGGCACCCATTTGACACGAGCCTCGAGGAGCGCTGATTAGGCGGGTGGAAGAATGTACATAGACGTACAATAGTGATTTCTCGGTAGAACGTCTAATCCCCGATGGGGTATACGACACTAATAGTTCATTGTCTCGAGGTGCGGTAACTTTAAGTCCATACAAGGGCAGGGGCAGTAGCACACGTACAGTACGTGTGCTACGTGACGTACATAACCACGGGGCGACGGGTAAAAGGGCAGGGAGCTGTTGAGATCATGCCGGTACCTGTCAACCTTGTCTTGTAGACTGACACGACCAAGTGACAAATAAGGGATTGCCGCTTGCAGGAGGGGTACTGAGTGTGTTCAACAAATTGCAACATCGAACCAAACTTTCAACTGCTTGGCACCTGTACATTATTTTTGATATTTTTTGATGACTACGAGCACAGAGGCGCCTTGGGGGAGAGGTACGTTGTTTATCTGCTTATACTTATGTGTCATTTGTGGATCTCAGGGTTGACGCTGGGGAAATGGCATTCTTTTTGTGCTACTTTGAATTCTAGTTTTGATTTGTGGGGGCACGGACTGGTGGGTCATTCTCAATTTGTTTTTTTCCTTTTCTTTTCTTTTATTCTTTATTCTTTATTCTTTTTCTGTGTGTGTTACCACACGGACACACGTCATACGGTTATGTTGAACTAATACTACCGACTACTGTTTGTCAGGCCCAAGCTAGGCAAGAAAGAACGAGGTGGGAAAGGCGGGATTGGAGTGCCTAATAACGAGGAATTCGAGTGCGTATTTCCATCCATCCTTCCATCCTTAACTGACCATCCCCAACCAGGAACCCCGACCTCCTCGAACCGCACATCCTCCGCTCCCTCTCCACCGTCCGCGTCGTCTCCGTGCACACCTCCTGCAGCGGCTGCCACTTCGTCGCCCTCGACACCAGCGGCGCCGCCTGGGTCTTCGGGCGGAACGGCTTCGGGGCCCTGGGCATCCCACCAGGGCCAGTCGGGGACGAATACGTGTCGGAGAATGCACCGATGCGCGTGGTGCCTGGGGACGTGGGTGCTAAAGAGGGAGTGAAGTTCGTGCATGCGGCGTGTGGGAGGAACCATAC
Source organism: Myochromella boudieri (assembly GCA_018221655.1). Classification (NCBI taxonomy): domain Eukaryota; kingdom Fungi; phylum Basidiomycota; class Agaricomycetes; order Agaricales; family Lyophyllaceae; genus Myochromella; species Myochromella boudieri. The sequence continues at coordinate 22,973 of JABCKU010008155.1, forward strand.
GGTGCTTGTTGCGAGTGATGGGAGTGTGTGGAGTGCGGGGCAGAATAGTGTGGGACAGGTGGGTTGTGTCTTTTCGTTCGTTGCTTTTGGAGGCGAACGTATAACGACAGGAAACAAGACCGCGTTTGATATCGAGGTCACTCCCGGTACGTCCCTCCTCCCTTTTTTTCAATCCAATTTGGTCTCATTTTTCTACTTTTTAGTCTACATCAAAGAACTCGACGGGAAGAACATCGTCGATATCGCATCGGGTCCACAACACTCGCTCGCTATCGACGACACTGGGTACGTCCCCATCCCCTTTCTCCCCCTTCTTCCCTCACTCACCCCACTCCTCCAGCATCGTCTACGTCTGGGGGTACAACGGCTACTGCCGTCTCGGCTTGGGCAACCAAGTCGACATCCTCAAACCCAAAGCCGTTCCCCAGGTCCGTTGTCTCTTCCCTTCCCTTCCTACCAACCCACAACACTGACACGCATATACACATCCACCAGTTCACCGGCCCCGAAAGCGCCACCATGGGCGCCCTCATCGCCGCCGGCCCCACCAACAGCGTCGTCGTCGACAAACAGGGCATGTACTGGATGGCCGGCAAGTGGAAGAACAGCGGCGAGGGATCGAGCGGGTCGCCGTATTCGACGTTTAGGTTCATGCAGGATATCATGTATGCGCTCTTTTCCTTCTTCTACTCTTTTATGAGGCTAGAGCTGATTTGTGTATGGGATGGGTTAGGGGATGCAAGATATCGCTGGCGCGTTCGGGGGGTGTGACGCATTGGGCGTTGACTCCGGATGATGATGATTCGATTATGACGGTTGCGTGGGGGCAGAATGCGGCGAATGGTGTGTTTTGTTTTCTACCCTCCCCATCCTTCTACTTTCTTCTTTCTTTCTTCCTATTATGCTTGCCGTGGTGTGATGACCTACATTCCTTCTTGCGGAGCAACATTCCAATCGAGGATGCTGCAATGTCAAAAAACCATACACCAGACCTGGCATAGTCTCTTTTCTCTCTTTCCCTTCTACTTCTCCTTGTCCCATTACTTACCGTATGCCCGCCGTGGTGCGATGTCGTGAGCTCCCCGTGGAACAACATTCCATTCGAGGACGCTACAATATCAAAAAACCATACAACAAACCCGGCATACTCTCTTTTCTCTCTCTCTCTCTCTACTTCTACTTCTCCTTCTCCCATTCTTCAATTCAAGCTCGCCGTGGTGTGATGTCACATAACCAGAATCGCATGAAGCACTATCCCTAACGAGGATGTGCGATGCTAGAAAAAGGGATTTATCTGACCACAGCGTGCTCTCTCCCTATCCCTCTCCCTCTCTCTCTCTCCCTCCTCGTCCTCTAAATCCGTACTAACCCACTCCCCTCCCCTACATACAGGCGAACTCGGCCTCGGAATCGACGAGCCCAAAAGCGCAACAAAACCCACACGGAGCTTACCCCTCGTCGGGATCGAGATCCTCGAGTTAGTCCTTTCTTTTCCTTCCTCTCTACCTTTCTCTCCCCTCTCTTCCCTCCTGCATCCATAACTACTTACTCACTCGCATTTATCATCATGTAGCATCGCTGCCGGCCAAAACACGACCGTCCTCCTAGCACGGCCAAACGACAAGATGGCTGATCTGGCAAGACACCCGGCGGAGGTGGACCCGCCGTTGTTGTGTGTGGTTTGTGCGAGGGAACATGGGGAGGATGATTCGCCCTTGGAGTGTGATAAGGTGTGTTTGAAATTCATTTATTATTTTGGTTTCTTTTCTTGGCAGCCCCCCCATTCCCGACAAGAATCGTATACGCATACCATTCGTACATTAGCCACGTCCCGAAGGGGGCAGTTGCTTAGTCCTTTCTCCCTCTTTATTTGATTACGTAATTGCTACCTCCCATGCTAACCTCCCTCCCTTTTCACCTGTAGTGCGACTCCCCTTACCACCTCGGCTGCCTCAACCCCCCACTCACCGCCGTCCCCGACGGCGAATGGTTCTGCGTGAAATGCCAACGCGACCCCGGGTCCGCAATAGGGTACTACCCCAAACGTAAAGGCCGGCCTACCGCGCATCATGGAAATGGTGCTGGGGCAGGGGCAGCAGGGGGGACGGGGAACAAGAGATCGAGGGTGCCGAGTCCGGTTTTGGATGAGGATATGGATGAGGATGATGGGGAGAGTGATGATGAGGAGAGGAGCCCGAGGAAGAGGAAGGCGAAGAGGAAGGCTGGTGAGTTTGTTTTTTTTTATTGCTGATTGTTGTTGGGATTGGTTTGGCTGATGTGTGTTTGCTTGTAGCCCCGAAAAAGAAGAAACCGTCACATTGATTATTATGGTTACGGTTATCAGAGCTCATTTCTGGCTCTGGCTCTGGTGTGGATATCTCGGGCGACTGCTGTCGTCGTGGATTTTGGTTTTTTTTGGAATATTGTATACACTCACCCCACTCAGATATGTATTTTATGTATATTTTGTTTTTCTCCTGATGCCCTTCCCCTTCATGTGTTCTATTTTTCTTTGACGAGGCCACGTGCCCGACTTGTTCATACTGGCTGATATCCCTCCCCCCCTTCTTCTCGTGCTGGGTCATTGATCATCCCTCAGCTTCTTGGTTCGAGCTTACCATATGTATTATTTTCTGTCTGGTTCTCATTCTTGTCTCATCCCTTTTTCCTGTCGATTCAGTTATTTTTTCTATTTCTTTCCTGTATGTATGTGGATGGTTGGAGGTTTTGGAGGTTGGAGGTTGTGGGTTGTGGTTGAGGTTGAGGTTGCTGAACGATGATGGCACTGTGTACTAATTGGTGGCCATCTGGAAAATATACTTCCGTTGTAATATTATACTTGATAGGGCTCTCTGAATGATGCACCGGGGATTACATGCTTGGATGGATCAAACCATTGGATTACTTACATAAATAAAATCTTGGTTCCATGTCAAAAGCTGAACGTTCTCGTGATGTCATTGGTTGCTCTCGTCCTTCTGCTATCAATATCGTTTATGTAATTCTCGTTTTGCATCCTCCCATTTTCATCGATATCTCCCATACTGAGTTTTGGCCTACTCGTAGTAAAGCCTCTTGGGTGCCACTTATGATTTGCGACGGGTGGATCAGGACTACCAGCGGCAACCGCTCATGTCCTGGTGGCGGTGGAAGATTAGCAGTTGGATGGCCTGCGAAACTCAGGAGTCAGTACCTGTTCGAGGGTTTGATAGTGATCCATGCGTGGCCAAGCAACGCCACACCGTAGGTAAGAGCCGTAAGCTTGCATGGATATGCAAGGCAATACAGCGTTGACAATGCCAACCTCACATCCAATGCCGTAGATTGATTGTATTACGTACGTACTCCTGTCAGAAAATCTCTACAACAAGGGTCCACAAGATCATTGCCACACTAATGCGATTCCCATCTCCAGCGTGATTATATTCCATGGCCGAGACATTAAAGTACTATAACTCTATTGGTGAAGTTGTCCACTTTCCTGACTATAGGAACGTGTTATATATGCTTACGCCACCGTCGTACTCGAGTTGTTTCGCCTCGATATCCCACAGAAAATCGGCACCTTTGTCCCCGAGGCATTAGGTGTTTCATACGCAATTCCAGAAATAAATGTACAAGGCCACCGCGCTCCGAAGGTCTTCGATGATATCCACGAATATCTCGACTTTTTGTTTGACATGAAGATAAAATCTCCTCACATCTCCGGAGATGATGGTGGGCATGTCGCTACGTTGAAGCCCTACGTCAAGCAGATCCTTGCAGAGTTATCTGTCAAGGACAATGCCGTATCTCTCTTCCGCTGCGTCTTTACTCACAAAGACCTTCACGGTGCGAATATTCTAGCTGACAAAAGGGGAAACTTCACTGGAGTCGTCGATTGGGAGTACCAAGGACTTCTTCCCGCCGTCCTGGCTGCTGGATACCCACAATGGATTTCGTACACTGGAACTGATGATCCACGGTTTGTCAACGCCACTGAGTACTTTTGGCCAGAAAGTCCTGAAGAAAGTCGCCAGTTGCGAAACCTGTACCTAGAGGTAAGCAAACTGATCATACCGACTATTGCACACGCTCAAGGTTAGCTAGATTGTGAAGGCCCGTGATCGCGAGTACTGGACTGCGCTTGTCGAAGGTGCACGCTTGAGATCGTGTGTGCAGTGGTTGTTGGATGGAAGCAGAGATCCTGGGTGTAAGAGGATGAAAGAATGGATGGACGTCACCTCGTGCGGGTTAAATTAACATTCGATCACCTTTGCCCAGAATCTGCCCCGTTCTAATTTTCCAACTACGGTCCAGCTTACACACTACGACTTGTAGATTCATCTCTTATTTATTTGGTTGGAAAGAATTGAACATATAACGGAATCGAGTGAATGTATAGTCGACATTGACTGGCCTCTGAATACCCATGATGCGACGCGGTTCAGTTATTGCAGAGATCTACTAAAAGGTGAATCAGATAAATCCATATAATATACTAATATACCTCCACACCCGCTCCTTTCGGTGATCATGCGTATTTGCGACGCGCGAAAGCTAGAACTTTGGCGGAACAACCAAAAAGCAGGGACAGAGAAAGGCAGTTTTCCGTACTCTGATCTGCAGAATGTAAAATACCCGAATATGTGGCAGACCCAATCAATAGTTCCTGTTTTCCTCGACGGCACTGCACCAAAAAAGCAAACAGGTAGCATTGCCTGTGACCACAACATTTATCTAAAGAGCACCATAAACGAACGAATTCACAGCGAAAGTGACGGGAATAACTGGATGGCACGGTCAAATAGAGACAGATGTAGCATGCAAAGTTACATGTAGCTCCTCCCCTTCAACAAAGCATTGATGTCCTTTTGAATATTATACCCCTCGCCCTTGACGGTGACACGGACCCTGGCACCATATATAAGGTGCGGGCGGCTCACCTCATAACATTATCTCTAGAAAAGGTATAAGTCATATGATTGGGGTACCTTACGTAGGAATGTCAGCCGTGATGGGGGCTCGTAGGAAAGAGGATAACATGTCTTCGGCTAGAGAAGAGTATGATAGTGCGTCGTGAGTAATATTAAGTGTCATGACGCGAAACTTTGAGCAGAAAAGACGCTTACCGTGACAGGATCTCTCTAGAAGCAACGGAGATATGGGAATATTTTACGGTGAATACTTGAGCACGTAGTATGACGAACTCCGAAACGGTATTGGGGAAAAGGCCTACGTAATCAAGGTACACAGCGTAAGAAGACAGACTTCCAGGAACGTACGGCCCGATATTTAGACGACGCTGTGCAGGCGCGTTTGATTTGGTGTGTGAGTCACTGTGAAAGGATGAATGAATCTGGGAGTCCAAGTTGGGTTGGTGATGCAGTGTTTAGACAATAAATTATCAATATATATTGCATAACTTTTAAGCGTATAAAATTGAAATATTTATTTATTTAAACATTGACTTGCCAAATGCGCAAAACCCGCCTTCATTAGCAAAACGGCCTGCAAACGACTTCATCAATGCTTCATGATGACCGCCTTCATCAGGTTCACGTTACTTGTCAGTTGATTTTATATTAAAGAACTCGTGACTCATCCACAACTTTAACAGGGGCCCCCTCGAATTATTTTGAGCCACTTGGGTAAAAAGTTTAATTATAACCACGAGGCGCTGGCTGGGCGGTCTGGCATGTGCAGCTGTCACTTTAAACCACATCAATCTCAACATTAATGACTGGTAACTTCAACGACTTGAAGGCTGTTCTGCCGCCATTGTCGGAGCACATGGAAGGTCTGGTTACTGTTAACCATCTACGCCCACATTGATCGCAGAATGGTGTTATCTGCTCTAGGAAGTTGGTTTGGAAATTTATTTTGTATCGTTGATTCCTGCCAGTGACAGATCACCCTACTGGTAATGAATTCGGCAAACTGCAGGAACCATTCTACAACCCACTTGTTATCGACAGAGCTTCGCTAATACGTACGCTGGCGGTCGAGAATGTACAATGCACAAATGAATCATGGATGGATTTTTCGGATAATGGTGAAACACTGCTGTTGCTATGAACAGTGTCGATGCAATGGAATTCACCGCATCGAGGGTCTCTCTGCGTGGCAGCTTGACTGCAGTACTTCTTTACGGTACTGTGGTGGTATATACCTGAGGGTGCGCCACAATCGGTGATCGTCTGACTGTTTCGTGTCAGTTTCATACCAACCCTGAATGATCCGGTGGCATCTTGTTAACTCGTCGCATTTTGTATCCATGACGGCCAAGCAGTGAGACCTTACAGTTGTATATATCTAGCCTAGTCCCAGCCGTTGGGGACCAGCGAGAGGAGAGACATTATACTGCACAGACTGAATGGAAGGGTCATCCAATATACCTGTGAGATACCGTTGTCGAATCTCAGGTACCGAGCCCTACCCAGCGCACCCAGCACGTGAAGATGGTGACAGACCCAAGTAAATCAGCTGGTGCCGTCGTTCAGCAAGCGTTGTCGGGGGGACCAGGAAGCCACGCAGCCAGCCCGGCGGCTAACGCCCTGATCAATCCTCGGATCCCATTAGGCCAGTCCTATCCGGATTGTTTGATTCGTTGCGTACCGGACTGAATTGGGGGCAGCATTTTGTATATCCGTAGTCCTGAGGTGATGCATCATTGTAAGCATGTTCGTCTCGTTTCCTTCTTTATGCCACAATGGATGTATTTGGAGCTAGCGACGATGATTGACAATGACAGAGAAACGTACGGACATGGTTGAGGAGTAAGGAGATGAGCATGCAATGGAGGGCAATGATGACTCTGCGGCGAATGTTCACTGAGTTATTTGGCATCTACTTCATGTGCAATTAACTTTGTGTTGCGCTGCTGAGGGTATGATAGCTCTCATCCAAAAGCTGTAGATGAGCGTAGGTCAATTAGTCAATCGCGAGACGACTGCACCCAGGCTCTTCATGACTCACACATTCACCGAAACATCACGCTACATCGATCAGGCAGCAAATCAAAAATTTAACAAACAAGAATACAGAACAACCTAGAGACAATATACCACAGGCCAAGAGACGGTACAAAGCTATCACCCTTCATTCTCAGCCTCTGGTGAGGGTATGAACCCCATGATCGACTGGTCCAGTGCGCCTAACGACGTATATAAGGCAAAGAATGTATTGCGAGAAAACATAAAACTTACGTCCTACGCTCCCTGGATGTTTACCGCGATAAGCCGATATAGTAGGACTGGGAGTCGAGAATGTCATCGTTGAGGTAGACGAGGCATGGGTATTGGTTGAGTTGACAAGCACTGAGGGGTAATGTATAATACGCGAAGGCGTAGAAAGAGGCGACACCGGATATGTTGAATGCGAACCAGAAAATGACGCAGACTTGGATACCGAGAAAGCCTTTTGTAGTTGGGGGCTCGACTAGTCAAATTCTTCATCAGAACTTATAATCAGGACAAATGAGTAAGCCCTACGTTTGGTGACAGAACTTTGAATGGCCGTTTCTGGGTAGGGGTGGCTTGGAAGATATTTTTTGACCTTGCAGGCGTTGGCAGGGGTGATGATCGAGGATACTTGACAGCGTAAAGGGCCTCCAGCAAGTTATATCCAAATATCATTGTACAAATAGTCACTGTGTCATCGAAAAGAAAAACAATAAGAGGTAAAACAACAACTATAAATCAGAGGAAACGCGCCTGTGATACAAAACCACCGATACGGAGAATCTGACGACCATCTTTCGGATCGATTAGAGCTCAGGACGGCTCTTACCGCACTCTGAAGGCTTGGTACAGGTAGTAAATTCGAAAGAATGAGAATTAGGAGTAAACAAAACGTGTTGACTCGGATTCGTTGAAGTGCCTCCGCTCGGTGTGGTTTGAAGTGATTCACCACAGTTTGAAGGAGAGAAGTGACGAAGTATTGCTGCTTAACGATGGATTGCGACATCTGGATAGTCTTGTAGATATTTTAAAAGAGATGCCGCGTTGAGGAAATGAGAGGCGATGGGTTGTCCCCGAACCAGTTGTGTGAACTTGAATACAGAGAACAGAACAAGGGAAGTTAAAAATTACATAATCATATGGATATTTTACCATGTTTGGAGTCTTCAATCGCGGCTGAGTCGGGGACAATTATTTGGTTTACTGGATCTATAGGTTCTCTGACATGCCTATGACTCCCTTGTCGCCCTCGCTAAAATATAACATTACCCGACGCCATTTTTTACCACCTTCTGCCATGGGGAACTTAGGACTTGTTAGTGCGCATTTTCATGATCTGGGACTCTGGGAGCATGATAGGACACGAATCGTTACGGTCCCCCATGAGCAAAAGTCGATGCAACGGTTCGGATAAGGCGTAGAGTGCATGACGGCCCGGCAGCGGCTGCAGTGGAACGTTCGTTTTGGTGTCAGCGGGTCTCGGCACGTTGAGCCATTAGAGCCATTTGATTTTTCAAGCTCGCTTTAACATTCCTTTTTCAGCGTTCTTTGAGCTTATGCAGCCGAAACTGCACCCAGCTCGCCGTCCGTTCTTACCTGATTCTTCAGAGGTTGATCAACACAGGCTGATGTCAAAGCTCCGAGTCGTCGTCACAGATACTGTATACACTTTCTGTCATGATTATCCTTCACCCGCAACTTGATCCACTTGACCGGATTATCTGCCCATCCCAGGCGAACTTACTAGTGATAACTGGGCTGGATAACTACCGCTTCGCGATTGCTACGATACGACATCTATAATACCCGTCTTGACACCCCGAATGAGCTCTCCCTAACAGCTCTATTCCATTCGCCAATCGCTTACCCATCTCCTCTTTACCCCTCCCACCATGGTTTTTTTCTTTTTGCATCTTTAAGCGCCTCTATATGTGCCAGTGGTAGCCATCACTTGAACGTGCTCGTAAGGACCCGGACCTGCATTAAGGCAGTTCCACATACTTCAAGACCAAAATCTAGCTCAAAGAGCGTCTATGTTTCTTCAATCTCGGGTCCGCGACGATCAAACGTGGGGGATTTGATGCCAAGCTCGGATCTGTTAGCCCCCATGTGCATGACCAGCTGCTAACAAACATAGCCTGACCAGTGACGCGCACCACTTGGAACTATCATACACACTCCACCTAAGCTGGCACTGTGGCACCTATACCTATGATCCCACACCCTGGACTGCTCCAACCTTACATTAATAAACTACACGATATCCTCCCTGCCCTCTCAGCAACCATATCCCAACAACTACATTTTTGTACAGCCTCGTGAATCTTAGGCAACCAGGTGCTTGGATGGCACCTAACGAACTTTGATGGAGTCATCTCCAATTTTTGTCCACTTCAACCACATCCCTTTTTGGTACTTAATGGTCTCCAGGATCTAAACTGATAACTGCCAGCCCAAGTCCGCGTTATATTCAACGGAGCATCGTGATTTGTCCGAGCTATATTTTCTTTACCTCCACGGAGATGGCCACCTTGCTTGATAGGTCGGTGGCATTCACCACTAATGCCCTGACCAAGTGGAACCCCCATATATTGTTTACTGATCTGTTGAGAGTGTATTATCTTGTCAGACCGACATCCGCGCATGATCATTGCATTGATTACTGAGTACTGAGATCTGGGCGTACTTGCATTGGTAATGTGTGTCTCCGGGGTAAGTAATCCAGTTAATAGATGCTTCGTTCTAATGCTTAAGGAATTTGGCCTTAACGCACTGCTTCCACCCCTGTCAAGTCTAACTATTGCAGCATTTCCCCTTTACGACAATTTAGAAGAACGCCCTATTTTGGCACGTTTATCTTAACTCATGTAAGGCCGCCTAAATGACTCCGGCTGGTCAACGCAAGTAAATTGATTACTATGAACCGTTAATATTGTTGAACTTGAACTCAGCTTTGGGGGTCCATGATACACAGTGCTCCTGGGTATCTTTTCTGTGGAAAGTAGTTTGATTCTCTGGCCCCATCAAATTCAGCGTTCTTCGCACGTTGTGAGAGATAGATCAAACCTTCACTGGTTTTTACGATCGATTGTGATATGTTCGTTGCGCACTGAGGAGGTATTCACAACCAGCAGGTTAAGAGTGACGAGTTAGTGACGGGTGATTGTTAGCGTTGTTCTTCATTCTTACATCTTTTGTAGCTTCTCTATTGAGTTATGCTATGTCGTCGCCTGGCAGCTTCTGAAGATGACAGACGGTGAAACTTTTCGAATTCAGCGTCTTCTCAGTGATCGCATGATTAAGGTGTCAAACAATGCATGATTCTTCCAGACAGCCCGGACCTGCTCACTCAGTTGTTCGATCAAACTGTTCAAGGTAACCAAAAGGTTCGCGGAAATTCGGAACTTCGCCGAAACATACAACGATAGCCGGTGTTCTCGGGCTATGTCAATTGTTAATGCATAGAGCTCTTCACTGGAAAGCTCAATTGAAGAAGGCAAACGTGCTGGGATCAGTTTTAGATCCGACAGCGCGGATACGAGCGTGGCCATAAATGGGGAAGCTGGCACGTATTGAGCGTAGCGAAAGTCAGAGTATTATAGTCTTTCAGAGGCCGTCTATGGCTCCGCAGGTTTATTATTATTATTACTCTTATATTACTCTTATGACCGGCTTTCGTGTATGCCTTATTGCTCATATCTCGCTCTATTTTTCCCATTGCCTCGTCTGCACATGTCCGCCATGGACAAAGAGGCCACATAAGATAGTTTCATAACGTTCATAATGCAGACGAAGGACCAGCTGAGCCTCGGAAAATCTTATATTTTTATTTTACTCACAGCCCCAGAGCTCCCAGGAAATGTGCACAAAGACCGGAATGACCATCGTTGAGGTTTCGGAGCCGCGAAGCGCCCTAAAGCATTGCTTATCCAAACTGGTAATTGCCGGACTTGGAGCGAAACGATGGCATGTCTTGTTTTATATTAAAATGGATGATCGAAAAGAGATTCGTCATACCTAGAATAAACATGGCTATCAATCTCTTCGGGTGATGCTTTCCAAGAGTGAGGTGAGATGCAAATATTTCATGCGAATATTTCAAGCAAGTAGGCATTAGCTTGCAAAACCTAGTGTTCCAAAACTTTTCATTTGCACTCACATATCATCCGAGAAGTGTCACCCCAAGCTGAAAATGATATTATCTTCCCTTCCTACCTCACAAATTGAAAATAGACGTTTGAGACTTACGACGAACAGAAATTAGACTCGTGATCTATATTAAGCGCCATTAACCTTGGTATGTCACCTATACGCCACTTCATTTTTGCGCGTTAGATTTTTAGGCCGGAAGAACGATAAAGTGTAATAATTTACACCCGCGTGGCAGAAGAGAGCTTGGCAAAGAGATGCTATGGGTAAGATACCAAGTATCAGGCATCATCATATAACGATTTGTGATCGGCGGGACTCACTTTGATACTGTCCATGAGAGCTACATACAGTTTATTGGTGACGGCAGGCCAGTCGTAGATTTCTGAATATATATGGTTGACCTTGTATCGAATATAAGGTGTACACAGCTATGGGGGAAGTTAATGGGCGCATTAGCGTCTTCACCGTACTGGACCACATCGGAAAAACCATAACAGGAAGTGGCGCTTGTCAGCACAGCCGCGACACTGAGTAAATTATGGTGGATGGGATGAGGCGGCCATCTTACTCTGCTCGGACGCTTAAAAGACAACTCGGAGTTGGCCATTTGTTTCATGTTCTAACTCAGCCGCCAAAGAGGCGACAATTTTACAAAAGTAAACGCCCAGAAGCTAGAGCCACGGATGGGCTCCATTTAGCAAGACTGTTAACGTTGTCATTCAAGTTTACAATGGGGCAAAAACGGGCGAAGACTTGTAAAGATTTTCAAGAAGCTCTATAGTAACGAGTGTGTTTCTGCATATGAGTCTAACTCACTAAGTCGGAGGAGCCCGAAGGGGAGGTTCTACCCCTTGGTTGGATACAAGGTGACTTGGTGAGTGCAATTGCAAGAGATAAGCAGACCCATCAGGGGATTCGACATCCAGCGGCAAATATTCGGTGCCGGTCCACATATCACTCACGTGACTTGACAATTCCTGAGTTCCCGGTTAACTTTGCACCACGCACAAGCCACGCATCCAAGCACCAATTGAACATGCTCTACTCATTCAAGATGAAAACTTCATTTTCTGTCACTCAGGTCAGCGAAAATCTACTTTGTGTTCTGCTAATTTGAGCGAAGTACAGTCAAAAGTTATACTGAGAAATATTATCCATATACTAATAGTAGTTTGAGTAGAGCCCAGGCGTCGACTATTAGGTCGATGGGAAGCGGAAACCTCAAGTGACACCACTTTGCACCTCAGATTCAGTGGTCAGTACGTTGATCGGTTGGGATAATCTGCCATACCCAGCGTAAAAAACGGAGATAAAACTTTTAGTGGGTGACCCTTTGATGAGTACACTCCCGATATTTCTGATGGAGCATCGCACTAGCTGGGTATGGCCAACTGTCTCGCCATTTGATCATCGGAACGTAAGTGGCGTAACTCCTTCTAAGGTTTCCTTCACTAATTGATCTACAGCCTTTCTTTTTGTGCATCTTAGACTTCCCCTTTATCTCGATGCGTAAACTCGTCCGATCTTGAAGTCGTCAACTTTCATTCACTGGAACATAGAAACAGGAATTTCCATCATCCCTCAAGGATTAACGCTGATGATCACTACAGGGTGTCTAGAGTGATACTTTTATCCTTCCTTCCTCTGTTTATGAAATAGGTTTCAGCTTTTGGACATATGTCTATCAATGTCGGACACAATGAAGGACTGGTAAGGTAATCCCAATACTAACCGTCCCTTTGCAATACTGTTTACACCATCAATTGAATGCAACGCACAGGCCAAGTCTTCCTGTGGATTACAAGCTGACCGAGATCTCCGCCGCCAATCATTGTTATATGACTGGGTCGTCAACCCCATATTTTCTATTTATGAGAGAATAATAACGATAGCCAATGTTGAATCATTCATTCAAAGTTGTCCAAATATCCCCAAATCATTTGTTGGCACCCAATCAATAGTAATCAATTATCAATCCTGTGGTGTACTTACGGAAAGCAGGTGAATGATGGATACTGTCGTCTTTACCCCATGGTGAGGTCAGATCTCACAGCCTGTCAAAGCACCACTGACATACTGATGGCGTCAAGTTCCATCTGACCCGCAGCTCACACATTGCCGTTCTCCTCGTTGCATTGCTGGTCCACGAAATCACCATGTGCCGCAACCCATCATTTGCGTCCAAATTAGACCTGTCACACCAAAAACTGGCTAACGACATCGCCCAAAGACAGAAGGGGTAATTGCAGGGCGGGGATATGATCGAAGACCCGAGGTACGTACCCTGCACGGACGAATTGTGACGCGTCGGGGAGATCAAGTGATTTTCCGTGGAGTGTTTCTTAAGAACCCTTATAAAGACCTGGCCAAGTAACTAAGACCACCCGCCAGCATGCTGCATATCAACGACAGCACTCAGTTTAATCTCGGTGATGTAACGCGCGACCCCAAGGACGGCGCCTATCATTGCCCACATTGCCAGGCGCCATTTACACGCAAATCCAATCTTCGCAGGCATTTCGTCATTCGTAGGCTCTCCCGTTTAGTCTTGGCTATCCAACTCATAGCAACATTTCAAAGATACTCGGGCTGCGCCATTTAGATGCTCTGTTTGCAAAGTCGGATTTGCTCATAGGTACTTGGTCAGTCGTACATCATGCGAGCTTACCATCAACGTGTCTTTAGTGACGAGTTTCATTACCACATCCTTCAATGTGGTCAAAATTCTGGAGGCAATACAAATCATTCCTTATCGCTGGAAATGAACAACCTGGGACCAGACTCTGCCTTCCTCACTCCAGAGTCCATGACATCCGCGAGCACGCCATCCTCTGATCAATTCGAACCTGACCTTGCGAGCTTTCTCCCTCTCTCAAATCCACCGAACCAAGAACTCGATCAGTCCTTCGCCGACTTCCTTTCATCCCTTGAACCATCTCCACTTGGAACCCCATTGTTTGACTTCAAGTCCGCCTTCCCTGACTTTGAATCCCTTACACGACCCACGAGCGCTTTATCTACAGTAAGCACATGGCTTTCCTTCCCTGTCGTTTGAATTGAGGGAGTCTGATCCTTTATTTGGTATTAGAGGTCTGCCATGTCGTTAGATTCCTCGACAGCTGCCCAACAGACGGCCTATATGAGTACTCAATTGCAGCCTCGAAGGAGCTCAAAACCATATGGACGTAAAACTCAGGAACGGCCGGTTTATACGCGCCGACAGGTTGACGATATGTTGAGTGCAGTCAGCACCTGCTTCGTCGAAACGTTCGTAAGTCAACAGTATTTCATATGTATAAAGGGCCCAGTTACTCATATGCGAATAGGAAGAGGTATTAAGGCGCACCGGTACAGACCTATCCAACCCAAACGGCATACAGGGCTCTTTCAATCGTGCAGCACTTCTGCATGACGCCCATATCGGATCTGGACGTCAAAACGGCCCTTAAAGTATTCAGACTTCCGTTTTATGAGCTGCCCTGAGGGCCGAGGCTCAGCGTTAGATCGTATCTACCAATTCACTGTAGCACTATTTATATTGTCGTACAGACTCAACTAATGTAGCATAGTATATAGACTGAACAAACGAAGCGCACCTGCAATGATATTCGAGTCCCCATTTCAGTCAGGATTGATATCCCAGTCAAACATTCTGGAGTTAGAGTTAGAGTTCCCTTTGCTCGCCAACCAGAGCCTTGGATCGGTCGTTCTTGGCGAAGGCGCAGGGTTTTGTGACCGACTTGAAATTCGATTGACGGAACCAAAAGCTCTCCGACGAAATTGTAAGGGTAGAGTATCCCCTGATGGAAAGCTGTGGAGTGCAACAGCTACCCTTGCGGGTGCCTGGCGTACGGATTAGGCATATTTACGCGCTTGGACTTCCGTAGTGTGTTTTTTTGACCTTGTAATGAAGATTCGAACCTGAACGGTGGAAAACTACGAGCGTGTATGACCATCCTGAGGTAGGACGCTGTTAAGTTTCAACCTCAGTGCGTGGGGATAGAATGGGACATGAAACTTGTTAAGCCGCCCGCTTCTGGCCGACATTGTAACAGCTGCACAAACGTAAGGTAGAACTCCTCCTTGATTGATCCGGAATGGGACCGGTGCGGGTACTAGGCGTCAAGTATCAAAAACTGCTTAACGGATGCTGCATGATCTGCTGAGCTACTGTGTACTTGAAAGGTGAAAACAATCTTGCCGTCCAATCATGGATAAGGAATTCCAGTAGCTTGAGTATGGACAGTTCCGAAGTTGAGACATTTAATCTTTCGTGATGAGGTAGCTGTAGACATTGAATGTACGACGAGAAAACAGATCCAAAAGTATATGTCTGATACAGATCTTCAAATTCTAGGGCACGTGGCAAGCCAAGAGTTCTCTCAGATCCGCAAATGTCTCCTCTCTGAGGTGATCGATGTTTTCCCCCAAAAGACAGCAAAAGACAAGAATTCGAAACATACATACAATGGATATCTGTCAAACAAAAGTGGGGGCAACTGACTGGTCAAGCGGCCAAGTACTATGATGATGACCGCATTCTGTACAGTGCTATCTTGTAACGTTAACGAGCTTTGATCACAAACGCAGATAACAACTGGATAGCTACATACGCCTTAGGAGGTCTCAGTAGACCTAGGGCCGACATCAATGAATAGCATCGGCCGATAGCAGCTAAGACTGTTATTCAATGAATGGTCAAACTTGGCATAGAAACCAGACGCCCAGATCACCACGTTCATCAGCACTTGTCGACCAAGACTTCTACTTTACACCTTTCTGCGGGGAGTCCGGGCAGTGGAAATACTCGCACGTTGTCATGCTCTTAATTAATGAAGTGTACAAATGCATAGTCAGACAAATGTTCACACATATCAATCAAGAGGTTGTAGCCGCTTATCCATTTTGCAACGTATTTTCCGGGCTAGTAATTGAGAGACAATGGTCTGAAGAATGTTCTTAGGTTCGCAATCAGCCAACAGTCGTAAATTAGACTCACAGGAGGGGTAGACGACATAAAGAAAAATATGGCGGTTCCAGGTCAGGGTATCCTGGGTCTGATGTGAAAATCCATTGAATTGAATCCAACGTCAAAGCATGACAAGTGCAACGTTATCATAATCGTGTAAAACAAGTAAGGTGTAAACACCGGTTTCTTCACCGCCGTTATACGCCTTAAGTCGTTTTGAATTCGTCGGAGTTCCTAGTGTGCGTTCCACGCTGTAAAGGGCACTGGCATAATAAAACGCGGCTTCTTCGAAATGGTCCTCAGGCCGCCAAAGGGTTGGTAATGATGCTATCAGGGATAGACTGGGCATTACAGCGATCTGGCTGACATGTAAGAGCAATGAAAATGTGGTGCCTAGTCAAACAGTTCGGGCGTACTGCGTCCGTATGCATCTGGAGAGTTGCTAGCTGATGTATCATAGATGGGAAGGCCCTTGCAAAGTCCTCAGATATCCATAGCGGTTTCAATGTAATGCGCGTCACAGATCCCCGTTCTGAGCGGTATTCGTACGATTGTGATGTGCTATCGTCCATTTTAGAAACGTTGGACGCAGAAATAGAATGGCGTACCTTGGCCCAGCTCCACACCCACATAAGATCAGATAATTTTGGAGTTATCAAGTTACGTCTGCAGTGGGGCAAAAAAAAAGGTATCAGTTAAGAAGCACTGGCACGTCATGCATAGCGGTATTGAACGCCCACTTGTCCTGAGTATGTGATAACCATATCAATCAAGTCTGAGCCAGAGTGCACTTAACCAAGGATATGGTGAACCCCGTGTCTGTGAGATTATTCTATGCAGGTTCGGTCCCATATTTTCTGACATTGACCAGTGAACAACTCCGAGTCGGAGCCTGTGATGACCGTCCTTGTCGGTGTCTGATGCGAAGTTTCGACAAGCCTATTCAGTCCTGTATGGATTGAGAATGAGGCGAAATAATCTCACTATGACTGTTTGACTGGGACTGTGGACATCGATGCAATTCTCATGCCCGCATCTTGCCAGGCGTCCTGGTTACATAGACAATGTGACGGTTATAGCCTCGGGTGCGGCGGTGAGAGTGTACTCCGCCTTCATCCTGTACATAGGGTGGTTAAGCAGAGCCGTGAGGTGCCTTGAATGTGGGAAGCCAGCTAGCACCGAAACCAAATTGGGACATATTTAGCGTGGGAAGGGTTTTGTTATTGGCTCGGTCATCGTCACGATATCTGGATTCTTGCTGGATTCTGGACGTGATTTCATCCATGTTTGCACAAAATTTACACTGAACATATCGATAATTGAGAAAGTAAGAGAATGATCATCACTTTGTCGAGCAACATAGTATAAAAATACATCGCAGTTGAATGCTTCCAGGTCGCCGTCTTTCCGATGGACCGATGTGCACAGGCAATTCTTCATGGCCGCAACCAGGCAGCGACTATTAGGCTTTCTCTCGCTTATGTGATACACATCGAGCGTCCCTCGTGCTCTGAATAATCCAAGAAAAGAGATGTCAGAGCCTTCATCTAGTAATTTGTGGGCGGTGCATACTACCAGAAAGAAACAGATCAAAGGAAGCCGGCGAGAAAATGAGGTGAGGGAAGGAGGGAAGAACGGGAAAGGCAGAGCTTTAGAGTGTTCAGTATGTTGGAGAAGTGCGAAGTTAGCCCTCCCACGGAGTATCAGGGACCTTAGGTACCGTTGTATGTTTCATGTCCGTCGATGCTGCCTGCTGGCCGGCTTATACGAGCTACAATACCCCATGGACAGAATCTCATCAAGCTTGACACAACGCATGGGCTGTTGCCCTCACTACCGTCCTGTTTTTAAGTACCGAGAAGACTTCTCGTCCTCCGCTGCTTTGGTTGCCGGAATAGCATTTTGGTTGATCGATCATGGCTGAGGGTATATGATGGAAGCTTTCTAAGCGGGTGGCTTGGACGACGTGGGGCCTATGCCCTGAACAAGCGAGGTTAGAACACTTGTTGTTGTCGTGGTGGTCGGGGAGACAGAGGTGGACACAAGCTGGCCTACGATATAATGCTTTAAATTCGGAGGTGGGTGGAGAAGATAGACTGAGGTTTACATCGGCGGACTTAAGGATGCTGCTCTTCACAAACATAGACACCATTCTGACCTTCGAGTTGTCGGCTACCAAGCACATCGTAACATTGACCAGACTGATATCCTTTCGCGAAAGACCTGTGGAGTAGGGGATCCTTCAGCAACGGTGATTATCCATCGCGTCAAACGCTCGCCTGAGGTATCAGAAACTCCGAAATGGTGCTGTTTTTGCCGTTCGAGCTCCCTTCGTTGTGGTTTTCTCTGGTATGTATCTGTTACGTACACCAAGGATCAAAGAAGACCTTTGCAAGGGGTAAACAGGTTTAGTAGTCTCCTAGGTGGACCTTTGCTCCCTTCGTTTTCCCTACAGCGTTTGCAAAGTCAGTGCGATAGGGGAGTCAATCGCAGCTGAAACATCTGACGGCTATCGACCTGTTCCAGCACCCCTATTAGCTCATCACATACTGCCTCCTCCGCGTCTCCACCTCATCTGCGCCTCCACCCCCTTCTCAGATATTTCATGCCATCCGCCATCGTACCCGCATCTGCGGGTTCTCGTTTGATGACGCAGCGGCTTACCACGACAACTCTTCCTAGTTGGTAGGAAGTACGCAGAGAGCATGGGTTCAGCGGGCCGTTACCTGATCAGCCTAATATCATGGCACTACCGTTCTCCCCCGCATCACCACCTTCCGAAACTACCTTCCTCTCCTTTGGTTCACCTGCACCTCGGTAAGGAACCTCCGCAACTTGGATTGGCCGAGATTTCAACTTCTTCTGTCAGGATCTCCCTCTCCTACTGTGCAACTCCCAGTCCACTCGACCACCTAGCGACTTCGTCTAAAGCTCTCGACTGTGGTATGTAATCTTCCGCCCAAGAGATCTGACGCCAAACCGTGATTTGTCCCCTTCTCCATTTCTAATAAACGGGCAATCGTTGCCTTCATCTTATCAGAAAACACCGCGTGTAGCGTCCGCAGCTTTTGGTAGTCGGACAGTATTCCAACCAAGTGATCTAACGCCAATCCATGATTCACTCCCTTCTCCATTTCTAATAAACGGGCAATCGTCGTCTCCATCTTCTCGGAAAACACCGCGTATGGCGCCCACAGCTTTTAGTGACCGAACAGTGCTCGATGGCATGGAAACGAGAGATGTTGCAGTGCCCGGGATGGATAAGATCACCAGCTGAGATTTCCTGGGCAAGTACGCCTAGCTAGGTCAGCGATGTGTTACAAAGTCCCTGCTACGCCGAGTTATATAGTCGTCCATACGGATACGACCGAAAAGGTGTGGTTGCGCTCTTCTTTAGCCCTTTCCTCTGTTCAACGCCCCCGAACCCCAGCCGAACCCACTGACGTCATGGCGGCCGTTGTGAATCGCCATGGTCTCGCCAACACCGGAGGCGCATGTTCTCCCCTTGTCCCAGACTCTATCCGCATATCCAGTAGTGATACCAAAGCTCGACCTATTCGTTGCTCCGGGCTCTTAGCACTATGAGAAGAGACCATAGTCACGGCCTCGGCCTCCTGTGGTTGGTCGGATGGTCCCGCTTCCAACTTACTGTTACAAACATTTCGTACTTCAAATTCGGCCCCCTTGACACCGGCAGACCGCCGGCACCTGATATCTATCATATTTGATGATTATTCCAGGTTAAACACCATTGCGTTAGAAAGATGTCGGAAGCGATAAAATGAACCGAGCAACGACAACTAGCGTACTATTGATCCAGAGGTAATGCTCTTTCACATTTTCATTTCAGTGTTAAGACTCACTTTCCTTCCTACACAGGTTCTGGATGGTGGCATAGACCTGTTACAACAATCGTCTAAAAACGGATATGTCCTTCGCTTCTTGATACCCCTCAATGAAAGTCACCTTTGACAAGCGCGATCACTTTCAATAGGGAATTCAACCATTCATCACGTCGGGACGTGCTAAAGCTTGGAACATAGTTTGATCCTGACCAAAGGAAGCGAAGATTGAATGTTGACTCCAGAATATAAACGCGTACATCTCCCCAACATTCAGATCGCGAAAGCCTGTTCCCCCATTCCCACGCGTTGATATTTGCTCACTATGTTGAATCGTGTTCAACTTTTCAACTTCGTCGTTTGCGCTCTCTCTATCGCGTCTACAACGCGGGCTGTGACAATTGGCCCCGTCGGAAACCTTAATATTGCCAACGGTAACGTTTCTCCAGATGGGTTCACACGCGCGTGCGTTTTCGTATTCTTCATGCCCGTTGGTCTTTCTCATCGTTTTACAGGGCTGTTCTAGCGGGTGGAACATTCCCTGGTCCCGTTATTCGGGCATCTAAGGTAGTTCTACACCAAACTAGCCATGGCGATGCAGCGTCCAATGACTTCTATATAGGGCGCACGCTATCAACTTAACGTCGTAAACAATCTAGACGACGACACCATGGAGACTGAGACAAGTATCGTAAGTTGGATGCGAAGAGCTGGCAATCGTTATCATATACTGATTTATGTAAAATGGCCAACAGCATTGGCACGGCATCTTCCAACGCGGGTCAAGCTGGGCTGATGGAACAGCTTCTGTTACCCAGTGCCCAATCGTTCCTAACAACGCTTTCAAGTATGACTTCCAGTCTCCTGATCAGGCTGGGACCTTCTGGTACCACTCTCATTTATGTAAGTTTCCATCGAATACCCATATTTCAAAGCTTAGGATTAATGAGAAATTGCAGCCACTCAATACTGTGATGGTCTTCGTGGAGCGTTTATTATTGACGATCCATTCGATCCATTTAGATTCATACTCTATGACATCGACGATGGTATGTGATATCTTATTTCTGTGTCCATAGTTACTAAAAACATGTCTCTCTTAGAATCTACAATCATAACTTTAGCAGACTGGTAGGTTATATCGCTCTATGCGAATGCGTACAAGGCTGAAGTCCTACTATTGCAGGTATCACCAACCTGCCAAGTCACTGATCGAAGGAATTGGACATCCCGCGCCTCCACCAGTCGCCGCATCAACCCTCATCAATGGAAGGGGTAGAGATTCCACAAACCCCACAGCTCCTCTGTCCGTCATCAACGTGGTGGCCAAGAAACGCTACCGCTTCCGCATCATTGGCATGTCTTGTGACCCCGCTTTCAAATTCTCGATCGACAAGCACACCTTCACCATCATCGAGGCTGATGGTGAGTATACTTCACCCCTCCTCGTGGACTCCCTCGACGTCTATCCTGGTCAGCGGTACTCTGTCGTGATGACTGCCAGCCAGTCAGTAGGAAACTACTGGATCCGTGCCAACCCTGACCGCGGTATCACTGGCTTTGAGAATGGCATCAACACTGCTATCCTTCGATATGCGGGTGCGCCCACTGCAGACCCAACTGCAGCGCTCACCCCTGCCCCCGTGTCGAAGTTGCCGTTTAAAGAGTCCAATCTCCATGCGTGGGACAACCCCTTTGCGCCTGGTTGGCCGTGGCAAGGTGGTGCTGATGTTAATATCAACATCAAGCACGATTTCAACTTCGAGAAGTTCCAGTACGAGATGAATGGCGCGCCATTCGTTCCACCAACTATGCCCGTACTCCTACAAATCCTCAGTCGCACTCAAGCAGCTCAGGACCTCTTGCCGTCTGGTAGTATTTACGAGTTGCCCCCGAACAAAGTCATTGAGATCTCGCTACCCGGCAGCGGTGTCGAGATTGGCGGCCCCGTAAGTTGGTGATCATTAATCGCCTCTGATTAAAGACTAATATACATTTCATGACCTAGCATCCTTTCCACCTTCACGGCGTGAGTATCTCTTGACTGCTGTCGCATTTTCGATTGTTAACATGAGCAATATGTTCACTAGCATGCGTTCTCCGTTGTCCGGAGCGGCGATAGTCCTAATTACAACTACTTCAATCCTGTTCGCCGTGATACCGTCAACACTGGCCTTGCAGGTGATAACGCCACCATTCGCTTTGTCACCGATAACGCCGGGCCTTGGTTCCTTCATTGGTACGCAAAGTAATGAGATATAACTAGATTGGCTAGCTGACTTTGTTCCTACGCAGTCATATTGATTGGCATCTTGAGTTGTAAGTGGCTATTATCGTCTATCATCGTCTGTTGCTTAAATGTATTCACAGAGGACTTGCTGTCGTCTTTGCTGAAAACATCCCGGGAATCAAAGCTCCAAGCTCCAAGCCGCCACCCCGTAATTGAATTCATTTATATTCTTTACCATGTCGAACTCAATTGTATCTATGACAGAGGCATGGAGGGACCTTTGCCCCGCATAACAGAGACGTTAACGGAGCGGAAATCGATGTTGCAATATGCGCAGCCCGATACTGATCTTCAGGATCTTTGTCAAGGTTTTAATAATTATTTCATATTGTATACTAAGGCAACTGTCCTTATTTTTCCAATTTGGCTATCCTTTTCCTTCAACGATATACTGCAAACAATACTGAATGAAATGTGTCTTATTGTGTACCTAGCTAACCGCAGTATTGGCCACTGAAAGCGGTTACTCTGATGCCTGACTGTCAAGATATCATGCAAAGGGTTTCGTGACATTACGTTCTACCTAGTAGGGAATGACATGGCGACACTGAGACAGAAACCGCGTTTACGTTGACTTGGGTCAAACATAACTACCCTCCATTACGTTCCGCACTATTGCTCATCAGACACTGATTTCGTATCCACTGGCGTTCCCTTCCCATTTGAAATAGTGTCACTCTCTTTCAACGATGGAAAGTTGCCCGACTGCCCTACCAAGCTGCTCAATGTCGTCATCTGTAAGCCCAAGCCTGTTTATCCAAGCGGATGCAGGATTGATGAACGTCAGTTGTTGAAGGGGAACTCCTCTCTTCCGTCGTTCTTGCAAGTACTGTATAAACAGCTTCCGATTCCGCCAATAATCAAAGCGCCAATAATCAAAGCACCAATCAACGGCGATTAATTCGCGAAGGGCGGGAAACCCGAGAATCTGAGCTTCTGGCTTCAGTAAAAATATCTCGGTTGATAAAGCCTTAATCAGTTCACTGCTCATAGGACTCTTTTCGCAGACAGTGCTCAGTTTTGGCAACTCCCCAAGAGTATGCCAACTGTTGGCGGACAAATAAGACGAGGCATGAAGAAATTCTAGATCCTCTAGAAGGAAACGGCAGATATCCTTCAACCATCGCCCCCAACCTACATCTGAAAAATCTCGAATGGGAAATGTTAGGGTCAGCATGGGCGAGTCACTGAGTGGGCTGCCGCCATAACTTGACTTGTCCCATGCTACCAACTGTCTCTGCGATCCATATGGTAGAGGGGCAGCTTGCATTCTGAGTGATATAATCGGTTTCAATTTTGTGGCAAGGATTCTGGAGAGGTCTTCGAGAATAAGAGGCGGGTACTCATGAAGGAGACCGCGACGTGCACTATATTCTCTTGTAATCAGAAGGTCGATTTTGGTATTTTTGGGGAAGGTAATGATGCGCAATAGTGCAAGACAATCAGAGAGCAGTGTGTGAAGATGGAAATTCCGTAGCTGTTGGAAATTGACATTTATATCCTGCAAAGAGAGCGCAGCTGCATCGAAGAAGGTGATATCGCGTAGGGCAAGTGTATCAAGGTTTGGTAGGCTGCGGAGAGTATCGAAGAGGGTATAGGGGTGGAAGATATAGAGTTGATCACTGAGCTCAAGTGTAGTCAGCCTATCCAGGTGTGTTGAGACGTTGGGTAAACGATAACGCATGAGACTAATAGACCGCAGACGCGGTGCCTTTGTCAATAGAGTGTTGGGTAGCAGTAGTTCACTACTGATTTCAGAATCGTGGTGTGGGACCTCGAGTTTAAACTCTTCCAAGAAGGGAGCAGTGGTAAAATTTGCCAAAGTAGGCAACAAAGGCATGGCCAGTAAAGAATGAATGTGAAGTATGCGTATTCGCCGCAAGTGCGGTAGGAGGAGCTCCAATCGCTGTAGATTCGTTTCTTTGGATTTGATAGTCAACGGGGCTGATTGAGAACGAGATAGAAAGATGTCTGCGCTTTTGGTACAATGGAAGTATATCTCGCTCCATAAACTGGCGTGCGCCAGTGCTATTTTGCGCCATTTTGAGCAAACGTGTGTTACGTTGACCCATCCGATCCCTCCAGCATGAATGGGTGATATCTCTGCAAGTATTGTGAAAATCGTGGCAAAAATCTCTGTGGGCAGCCGAGCGGAAAGACTTAGAGAATTAAAACGTTGTTTCCACCGCTGGAAAGCCAAGTTCAAGAAATCAATTTCTCGTTGAACGCGAACGTGAGCATAATCCCTGGACGAGTTATCACTTAAGGCGGTCACATCGATGTCTGTATTGGGAGGTACTATGCACCGTTAATAAGAAAAAAAGTAAGCTCACGTACTGTACGGCATGGGCATCATATGCCCTGAACGGTCGTTCAAGATTCCACTCGACACCATTGTGGTAGGATGTAAGACCCTGAAGGGGTATAGACACGGCGCAGATACAAATCAGAGAGCTCGCACTGGTCCGAGGAGCAACCGAGACCAGCCGAGGCCGCCTAGGCTTATACTAAGGCGAAGTCCGGAATCCGATGTGGCCCTCCGACAGTTCCTTCCATTTTTTCCTCAGTGATATCCAACGTGGAGGGCGACAGGCTCCATTTGCAAGGGTCCTCTTAGCTGAGCGCTGCCGCCCCTGAATGCGACGCGCTAATCTATGTTTCAACTTGCCATTGGCCCCACCTCTCACCGTCGGCGTCAGTGGTCACCCCATGTGCAGCACATACAGTATGGGCTCGAATTAGCGCCATTGTGGATCTACACCTGCGTTTCAAGAAGTGAAGACATGAGCACAGATACTTTCCTGTCGACTTATTTCCTCCCAAAAGTTTTTCTCTCACAACAAATGCTTCGGTATGTGGTCAAGTCCCTAGCCCCTAGTAGATGCTTACCCCTTATTCAAACAGAGTGGAGCATTCTTACGTATCCTATATACGATATAAACTGATATGACTCACAACTGGAGTTGGGTTGATTTTTATCGTGCAGTACCGCCATCCTTTACGGATTAGTGCCTCAGTACGTTTCAAAAATACTCGACTCCAGTGTATCGTTGTGATATTTTTCTCAGTAGGTAGAACTTGTCCTGCGTACAGGCACGTTTTACAATGGAGAATGGTTTCAAATCCTCTCAATCAAGACCTTGTGTCAATGCTCGGCCAGAGTGGGCCAATCTATTGACACTGGAAACGGTGAACTCATCTCCTTACAGCCCCATCCATCGCTTTCCCATTGACGCGCAATCACTACATTCCACAGGGACGCGCAATTGTATTGACCAATACAGGCTGAATCACTATAAAACGAACATGGAACACGTTTGAACCCGCACTCATTCAACCACCCACTGTCGAGCATGGTCGCAGTGGAATTCCTGATCCTCTCCTTCTTGGGTGCTGCCAGGGCAGCAATCGGGCCTGTTTCTGATCTCGTCATTTCGAACAAAGTCATCAGCCCAGATGGCTTTCCGCGTTCGTGCGTATTGAATGACACTTTACGTGCAACCTCATACTGACAATAATATAGCGCTGTACTTGCTGGAAAAACGTTTCCTGGACCAGTCATCACTGGGAATAAGGTATGTTAACTATCATGGTCAGGGTGTGCTCGTTATTCAGACGATACTACACAGGGAGACCGTTTCAAACTTAATGTCATAGATTCCTTGACAGATAACACAATGCTCCGCAGTACGAGTATCGTGAGCTTGCATTTTCTCGTCTCGTAGTCTGCACGCTCACAAATTTTCAAAAAGCATTGGCATGGTATATTCCAGAATAGGAGCAACTGGGCTGATGGCGCTGCATTCGTGACTCAATGCCCTATCGCTGCCAATGACTCGTTCCTCTATGACTTCAGTGTTCCTGATCAGGCTGGGACGTTCTGGTACCATTCACATTTGTGTAAGTGATCCCAACCTTTTATGATTTAATTTTGACTCACTCCCTGGCTTCAGCTACGCAGTATTGTGACGGTCTTCGAGGAGCGTTTGTTCTCTACGATCCATATGATCCATACAAGTCATTGGATGATGTTGATGACGGTAAAGTCGGCATTATCTGCGTTTTGTAGCGACTTGTTAACATGGCCCATACTCAGAGTCGACCATCATCACCTTAGCCGACTGGTAAGGGAACTTGGTTTATATAATTCTGAAACAGTTTCTGAAAATAAACGTACTCTAGGTATCATCAACCAGCCCCCTCTGCCGTGAACTCCAGTGGTATCCTTCTCCCTACATCCACCTTAATTAATGGGAAAGGCCGTTTCGTCAACGGACCCGCTGCTCCGCTATCCGTGATTAACGTGAAACAAGGCAAACGGTACCGTTTCCGCCTCATCGGGATGTCTTGTGACCCATCCTTTGAATTCTCCATCGATAACCATACCCTGACTGTCATCGAGGCTGATGGCGAAAACACCAAGCCCCTCCTCGTCGATTCACTCCGGGTCTTCGCAGGACAACGTTACTCTGTGATCATGAAGGCGAACAAACCCGTCGGAAATTACTGGATTCGTGCAAACCCTGATCTCAGAGGTGTTCCTGGATTCGACGGAGGAAGGAACTCGGCCATTTTGCGATACGCTGGTGCCGCTGCAGTCGACCCAACGACCCAAACTGCCCTCACTATGCCACTGAAGGAAAGTAGTCTGCATGCTCTAGACCAGGCTGCAGTGCCCGGTAAACCCTGGCCCGGTGGTGCGGATATCAACATCAACCTGGTGCATAGTTTCAACTTCGAGAGTCTCCACTTCGAGATCAACGGCGCTCCGTTCATCCCGCCTACGGTGCCTGTACTTCTGCAGATCCTCAGTGGTGCTCAGAATGCCCAGGATTTGCTTCCCCCTGGAAGTGTCTATGCGTTGCCTCGAAACAAGGTCATTGAGATCTCGATGCCCGGATCTGGTAATGAGCTTGGTGGTCCAGTGAGTAGAGCATGATGTTTTTTGATCAACACTGATCAAACCGTACGTCCAGCATCCTTTCCACCTGCACGGTGTATGAATTTATTCATCTTGATGAGTTGATCCAAGGCTTACGATAACGTTTCAGCATTCCTTCTGGGTCGTTCGAAGTGGCGATAATGCTTCGTACAACTACCTTAATAATCCTGTTCGCCGAGACACGGTGAGCCTCGGGCTGGCTGATGGAAACGCCACCATCCGTTTCGTCACTGATAATGCCGGACCTTGGTTCCTCCACTGGTATGTCTAACTTCAGTATTGCAATATTTTGGGGATTAATGGTATTCTGCTTTACAGTCATATCGACTGGCACCTGGAACTGTAAGTTTGGCGCCCTTCTTTGTTCTATTAATCTAATGTCGTGATTCTAGTGGCCTTGCAATTGTCTTCGCAGAAGACATCCCAGGGACGATGCGTTTAGACCCGCCCCGTAAGTTATCTCTTCTCTCTGTGCTTTGTGGCCTCTCTAATTCAAAATGATTAGCTGCTTGGGACCAGTTGTGCCCCAAGTATAACAACCTGACGGCTGACCAGCTTTGTCTCCTGGCCAGTTACTAAACCACCAAAGTAACATGTTAGGGCCTTCAGCTTCGAACCCATCCATTCTTCTTCGATCTCTACATATTCTAAATTGCCATTCGCCTCTTCAGGTTTTCCGCTATCAGAGCCTGCGTGCTCATCCACGAGCAGGTTGCTGACTTGATCCAAACGAGTATTCCTCGGAAGGAAGTAGGCTATGTTGGGCGTGATTTTCCTGCTCAGTCTGAAAAGATCTGAACCGTGGATGGGTTGGATTGACGCGAGCGAATACTCTGGGTGTTCTTCAGTGGACGTATTCTCCCCTGAGGAAACGGTTGATGGATGGTCTTGACAAGACTCCGTGGCAGTTCCAGACAGGTAAGACGGACCACCCCACGGCGGGCTAAGAAATATGACGTCGATTTCGCGGTTTTTTTGTGTGTGTGGAAGGGTAAGATATGTCTTGGCGAAGGAAATGTAGTCAGATAGGACAAATTCTATTCGGTCGGCAACTCCATATATCTGCGCGTTGTGCCGTGCGAGAGCAAGTCTTGTGGGCGATGTATCCAGCGCAATAACTTTTAGAATGATGCCTGTAAGTTTAACATACAGAAAACAGGAGACAGTGTCAGAAAAACGGACCTCGCTGACACGTCTTTGCAAATGCGATTGCATTCCCTCCCACACCACAGAACGCGTCCAAAATCGTATCGCATCGACACCGCTCTGCGATTTGGGTGGCTATGAGTTCAGGGGTGACACTGTACCACCCTTCTTCGTCAAGAAGACAGCCTGGCGGTGTGGAATACAACGAAAAATATCGATTGCGTTGGGAGAAGTCTTCATAACATAGATCACTGAGTAAAGACAAGCAGAAGGCACAAGACGTGCATACATTTTTTAAGATGTTCAGGAACTTGAGCGGCCTGTGTGTAGTGAGGAACCAACCCAGTCGCGTCGTACTTTACCACCCATTTCACTGGACATCTCTCTTCCACTTCCTCGCTTGCCGCATCTGTTTTCTGTCGTTTTGTAGGCCGTTCAGTGTTCGCAGGTATAGCCTGCTTAAATTCGTCAGGAACAAACTGAGACAGTCCACCCAGGCCTACTCGAGGCTTACGCTTACCCATTGAGTGAAGACTGAGGGTGAGAAGAAACTTGAAAAATACTCTGGTAGATAAGATAATAATCAAAATAATTATGAATTATGATAAATTACGTATTTTCGTAGTTTTCCTTGCCAATTGCAAAAATTAAAATAATCATTTGGTACGATCTCGAGCTCTCGAAAGTACCATGTATTACTTGGTTCCCTGGTAGGACTGATACGGTAACTTTCCATGAAGCACTTATACGAAGCTAGGTTCCTAGCCCGACTATTCAGCCTCAGCTAAGATCGCCGCGTATGACTCTGAATGAATCAGAACGATGCATATATGAGTTAGTACGCTTCTCGTCCTTTCTCGTCAACGACTTCTTGAGTGCTTGTAGAAAAAAAGAAACTCGCGCTGATTTACGTCGCAGAGAAGTGTGGCAATGACACGAGGTACTATAGTATCTATATTGTAAGATGTGTCCTAAACAATTGGAGAGATTATGGTGTTGGTCATGATCACGATTCTAACAAACGTAAGGCTTCCTGGAGCGATCCATCAATAGATGTTGTCCAAGCCCACTCCCAGCTTCTCGTAAACTCCTCGCTTAACGCACCGAGGGCTTCCAACATCGCATCCCCTCTCAGGCTTTCGAAATTTCGATCATGCAGCGTAAATAGTTGTCCGTTAAGCCGAGACTTCTTTGCCACTTCCAGCGCCTGGGGATTACGAATGTGGTCAAAGATTCGAAGAGCACGCGGTAGTGTTTCCCTCAAAGTTAAGGGATGACCGAGAACCGAGGCAAGGAGATAAGCATCCTTAAATATGGTCAACGGTACTGCAGGTGTTGTGAACTAAAGAGCATTGATATACCTCGACAGCTTGGCCAGCTCCTGATCCTTGATGGGGTGCCATGGCATGCGCCTGTGAAATCGCATGTAAGCCGGTGCCACTGATTGCTAATAGAAATACATTCACCGCATCTCCAATTAGTACGACGCCACCAGAAACGAAAGAATTCAAAGGTTTGACCGTATGGATTGCCCACCGAAGAGGATCATCAACACTCTAGTGAGAACAGTGGTCAATAAAGGGAAGGCTTTCATATGGTATGGCGGCCAACCTCTATCAAATCTCGTACTTCAGCCTCCCATTGAGAAAAGGTATTTGAAAAGTCGGTGCGGCACGTAGTAGAGACCCATGGTCCATTGTTGAATCGAGTATTCTCCAGGTCATGTCTTGCAATAAAAGCGACGAAGTTAATGAGCTTCCCATGGGCTATCGGGTAGGCAATTACGTACTGAGAAATTGATTAGTTTGGCAAGGCCACATACATACCATTAATAGACGGACTTACACCGTTCTTGCCCAGGTACTAAGCATTAGCGTATCTTCAAGTCAGTCGCATGATACGGCCCTTGGGAAACGATCGGCCCACCTGGGTTGGCCCTGAAAAGATCTTATGGTCCGGTGCACGCGACTTCAATTTCTCGGCATGTATCAGTGCCCGATATGCGCTCATACCAGTCCACACTGGGTCAATCGAATCATTGAGGTTAGCAGCATCGGTATCCCTTCCCTCAGAACGAGCGCAATTGATCTTCTCGTGCACAAAACTTCTTCGAACCGCGGATTTCAGTCCGTCTGCGCCAATGAGGACATCACAAGTAGTTGTTGATCCGTCCTCAAAGAAAATCTCGACCTGCCTTGAAGGTCGCTGTATATAGCAGCGGAGGCGTTTTGAGTAGTGGATTCGGCATGCCTTGGGAAGCCTTCGAAGAAGTACTCGTTGGAAGTCTGCTCGATGAAACAACATCAAATTGCCTGTGAAGGTGCAAAGATAAGCATCTGGATGGTGGCGGATGTTGTGTTCAAGGACATGCCATTCGTCACCAGCGTGTAGAACTCTAGGCCCGGGTTCTGGTCACTCTTTCGGTACCTAAAAGAAGGGACTAGGGAACTGCCATGTCAGCACAAAAGAATTGGACCTAACTCGATGTCGTATACCTGATCCTCCTTGCGGCTTGCCCTCAGAGTATTTAACCAGCTCCTCTTCGAGGCCTAATCTTCGGAGAACTTCCCAAGGACCTGGGCGGTAACAAGTTACAATTATTTGCTTCAGATAACGCCAGGTGGATACGCACGAGGGAATATTCCTATGCCTGCACCAACTTCCGCAAGCTCGCTCGCGCTTTCGTACACTTCAACATCAATATCTGAATGTAGTGATAGAGCCACTGATTTGTCCAAAAGCTCGGTATAAATCGTGTAGGACAGCTGGATGTAGCTTACCTGCTGCGGTCAAACCCCCAATGCCAGCACCACTGTATCATGATGATTAAAGTCAATCAGCCTTGAGATAGCCGTTTTGTGTGGGTTCTTACCATATGACTACTCGCATCTTGCAATTGGAGGCCATGTCAAAAGAAAGGTGGCGATTACAGTCAACAGGAGAATAGCGTCCTACGCAGGGCGGGAACAAGAGAATTGGGAAACAGCCACACTTTGGCCAATAAAAGCCTCGAAAAGGCGCGCTTGGACCGGACAGAAAGGTTGGATCGCGAGGGTATCCAAATGAGAATCCATGACATGCAACATTGCCAGGAAGCAGTTGAAATCCTACTGCAGCGCGAGATAACAAGTAGCCGATTGAGGTCCCACGATTCGGTCGCGCTCTGATGTCTATAATTTAGGTGTGAGGTGTCAACTGATCAGTCACAAACGCGCTCAATCTTGAGCACATAATAGGAGCGAGGCACACGGACTACCTGGAGACTGGGCATTGAGCAAAAGAAATGGGTGAAGATGTTGTTCCTAAATTCGCATGTTACATGTGGTCTTGTGTCATCGACGACCATCGGCCTTCAAACAGATGAAGAGCATCATTCCTCCAGCGTAAGTGTCGAAAGTTGCTGTATTACTGCCATTTTGAACGATTTTGCATTTCAACCACAGGTAAGAGTCGTCAATATTGTCAGAGGACCGAAATATGAACAGGAGATTAAAACTAGAAGCCGGAAGGGTAAATTTAGAGCAGAACACTGACCATGAGTTTGATTCTGAGAACAAGTCTGGTGGCAATTTCGAAGCCAGCGATGACCAACCAAGTTACCGGCACGGCGTTTGTACGTTTGACGCAATGGATACTATTTCAAATCGAGAACACCTTGGATCTTGACGGTATTCAACGATTAGGGTATCCTTTAATATAATAGCTCGAGAAAAATACCAATTCTACCGCCATGAAGTGTGCTAATGGAGTCTTTGGACTCTTGATAAGGAATTGACAGGAATTTCAGGAGAATCATATGCGCCACGAAGTTATGTGATTCTATGGTTACTATTCGCGTCATCAGCCGAGTTTATGTATCGAAGTCGAGGTTAAGCACGTATGCCATAACCTCATTTCGCCTGCTAACCTTGTTTCCGAGATTCGTGGGGATCGTGGGTCTGGTTCATTTCGCGGTATGGTTATGTGGCTCTGGCTCCTGAAGTCTGGATTGCTTCGATTTGAGATGTCGGTAGTGTAGAACTAAAAGATTGGTTGTGCCTTGCAACGAAGCTTAGTTCAACTCCGACTCTTGCCGCACTAGAATTTCCGTACCACAGAAAGTTACAAAAAAAAACCGAATCGAAGAATAAGGTTGAAGAGTCGCTGTGGTCATATTTCAGGTCATGTTTTTTATACAAGAGTTGGCGTATAGGCGCATACCTGACCTGAATCCATCATCTCACCTTCCATCAGCATGCCTGACGCCTTGTGTCGAAAGGTAGTGATCTTTTGTCCAGAAAGTCATGTTGTAACTTAAAGTCTTTCGGGCGGTACTGATTAGTTCCGGTTCAAGGTGTTGCATAAAGCCTTGCAGGGCTGAAGCGAAGAGGAGTGCTGTGAAGAATGCCCTAAGTCCGTTGAAAACGCAATGAACTGGAGCCTAGGCTATGCAGGAAAGGAAAGGTCAAGGAACTATGTGTCCACATTATAGACACACGGCCAAATTCAAAAGAACGTTTACCCCATTTTCCATTCAATTACCCGTCAACTTAGCATCGTGCCTCGGGCGCTGGATAGACATGGTGCAACACCATCAAACCAATTGAAAAGTCAATGTCAAGTAACATGCATGAGGGGTAAACATGGGATACGTGGCCAGGCGAGTCTAGATGACGTTCACAATCTGGTAACGCCCTAACGAAATAGTACTGAGAACTACCATCCGAAAATCAAATCCGAAACAGACCCCAACACGCCCTTGCTCTGGGGCGGCGCAGACTGCTGCGGCTGTGTTGGTAACTGGCTCAACGGAGCTGGCTGCGTCGATCCCCAGCCTCGCTGTGGCTGAGGAGTTGCCACGGTCTCCGGATGGTGTCGCCGGAAAGCAGCACTGGCTGGTGCAGGCTTAAGCGGGGTAAGGGTGTTAGGTGTGCCCATTCCAGAGGTGTTGGCACCATTCCGCGGGGATGTCTGCGCGTCCACAGCCATTGCATTATCGCTTGCCGATTCAGGCACAGCCAACAACGGGGACTGGGCCATTAGTGCCTCTCCTTGCTTGGGGTCCTGTTTAAAACACACTATGAGCGTGCTAGATCGTGGCGGGAACACCAGAAGGTAAACGCACCGCCCATACGGCACCAATCATCCAGCTCCCGCCCAGAACCTCCCCATTCTTCCTCACCGCCCTCAGTGCATCTCCAGCGTCTGCGTATCCGATGCGGAAGCAGTTCTGGATCTCGAGGTGGGGGTTCGGATCGGTCGTTGCACCAAGAGACTGAAAGTACTCCACTACGAGGCTGTACTTCTCCGGTGGGTACCCGAACACGATGATGTTGATCGGCAGCGTCTGGCTGGGCTGCTGTGGTGTTGTCGGTGTTGTGGCAGGGCGTTGTGAGCGCCGGGCGAAGGAAGACCCGAAGGCAGAGCGTTGAGGTTCCTGGGTCGCATTCTAGAAGAATAGGAAGTTATTTCTAGTGAGTGAGAGTGGCGCGAGGATCCAGGTGAGAACGCGCACCTTTAATGGCGGTTGGTTACGAGGACTCGGCGTGTGTACGATTTCGTTCGGTATATCGTTGATAGAGTTGGTTGGTGGCGCGTCTTGGTCTGCAAGCTTTTGCCGCTGTCTAGTGGGAGTTGTGCAGTGTCAGACAGGCTTTCGATGCGATAGGAAATCATAGGCCACGTACCGTGTACTTTCGAACATGGAATCCATGCCGAAGTCTGATGTAGACCCTCGCGACAGTATTGTATTCATCTTCGCCTTCGTTTGTACAGTAGGTACCTCGTCCGCGCTCCGCTGATTACCTTGTGGCGCATTCTATATCGAGGTAAAATGATCTGCATATTCAGTGGTATAACTGAGCCGTGTGAATATATACATACGTTATTCTGAGAAGACTATGAATATTTTCTGTGAATAAACAAGTAAAATAATTGAAAAAACGCGTCTCGCCATCAAATAACCTGGTTGATAGTGGCTTCTTGACTGGGAAAGCGAGTCACTAAAACTGGGTTGTGCACTGGCGCTTTGGCCACCCCATGAGTTGAGGTTGGGTGAATGGTGATGAGTACTAGTAGAAGCAGCCATTCCAGCGACAGTAAACGGGGAGTTAAGCATTTTTGAGAGCTAGAGTGTGAGGAGCAACAAAGGTAGAACTTGAACGAGCTTCAAATGCCGTTTTTGAACAAAGAAAGCAGTTGTTGTTGCATGCTTGATTTCAAAGCCATTGCCTGCCAAAGTTGGGCACGTGCCATTTATTGCTCAATTTCTTTTTGGCAAACCACCACCCAGCGACCTCCTTGAACTTGCCCTCTAGGATGGACGAAATCATCACAAAAAGGCTACATATATCCGGTTTGACTCCAGCTTTCACTGCCGAAGATCTCACAAAACGACTCTCGACATTTGGAACGGTCAAAGCTGCTGATGGATTTGGTTTGAAAGATGCTCTAGGGCAATCAAGGAAATATGGTTATGTTACGCTGGAAACGACTCAAGGAAAGCTTTCGCGATGTAAGCTTATTCTGGGTCGAGGTATCTTGCCTGTCTGATCGCCTCTCAGGCTTGAATTTGCTTAGTGGATCTACTTGGAAGGGCGCGAAGTTAAGGATTGGCGAAGCCAAACCTGATTTTCGCGAACGGTGCGTGTTTTTATCCTAAAAAAGCGATTTATCTCATCAATATTCATGCAGGATCGTCGTTGAACGTGATGCAGACGAACAACCACCAAGAAAGCGAAGGCGATGTGCTGGGGTATATGCACCCGACATGTCTCTAGTGACCACAGAGAATGCCGTCGGACGCGGGGGCTGGAAGATCACACCTTTGGGTCGTTTAGTGCGGCATGTGCGCATGCGTCCCGAGCGCCCACTGCCTCCCATGAATGAGGATAAAGAGAAAAGAGCGAGGAAGGGAAAGAAGACGACGGCTGAGGCCGGTAAGAAGAAGAAAAGGGTGAAGGAGCCGGATATTCGTGCTCGCAGAAGGACGATTGATGTGACGCGATACAGGAGCGTGCATTTGAAGGGCATGTTTTTGGACATGGAGGTACTTGGGACGAAGAGGGATGGGCATTTGGAGAATGCGCCCGAGGTTCAGGTGGAAAGTAGTGTGGGCGAAAGTGATAGTGACGAATCTCAGCATGAAGAAGGAGAACCTGAAGTCGGAATGTTGGTCACAAGGGATGCTGAATCACCTTCATTACCACCAATCTCTTCAAATTCTCCTTCCCGCCCAGCCGTACCCGTACCAGGCATCGAGGTTGACAATGTTCAAGATCACGACACAGACCTCATTGCTGAGAAAAACCATTCCCTTAATATTCTAGCTTCTCTCTTCGGGAACAATAGTGACGCTAACTGGGTTGGCCGAGAAAGCGTTGGGTCTGACATTGACGAAGAAGAAATCGCCAAGCGACACCGGATGATAGTCGACGAGAACGATGATGGTGATTTCGAGGTTGTCCCTATGGATGCGGATTTTGTCGATCAACTTTCGGGTGGTGAGGAGGAGGAGGACCAACCAAGGAATGCGATGATTGTGGCACCAACACCGCCTCCAAGACCACCGACGCAAAAAGAGCAGCAGGCAACCAAACTGAAGGACCTTTTCGCACCCCGTGAAGAAGAAAGTACGCCATCTGGTTTTTTAGTATTACGAGCCCCGCTAACCGTATTCTGAATAGTCGGGTTTTCCCTTGTTGGACACCTTGACCTTGATCTCGAGCTCGATGATGAGATACCCTTCGTAGCCGCTGAAATTTTACCAGCGACGCAAGTTATGCACAAGTCAATCACCACTACTGTGCCTACCAAGCTACCCACCTACACAGCACCCCAGCTCAACAACAAGCTACCGTTTTTCTTCCCATTACCGCCATCATCTGGTACAAATACCAAGGCGCGTTCGAGGGACGTTTTTGATGTGGCGAGAGAGAATAAGTGGCATTGGCGCGATCCAAACGTCGGATTCTTCAGGACAGGCACTGAAGAGGATATTCGAAAACGGTGGGAAGAGTCAAAGGTCGACCTGACGCGTGAATGGAAGCGGAGATGCAGGGAGGCTGGTAAGGTTAGTCGAAGAAGGAGAGGTGGAGACAAAGATGGTGATCATGGTATTGGAGAGTGAGGCGAGGTTAGGCTCTTCACAGGTCTTCACTCTGTTGTTTGCACTTCTAGTATTCACATAATCTCTACCATTTCTTCGTTCATTAGCAATACAAACAACCAATACATGGGCTTTCATATCTTCTTCCTCGTTTCCATATCCATCTACGACGATCATTGAGGAGTTTGCCGTGACCGTCAATGGCCTATACATTTGACAGGGTCGCCGAACTCCCGGAATAGGCGATTGGGCTCCAGTGACAACCAAGCTGTTTTCCTTTGTGTCCTACCACCATGTCGACCCCTCGCTGGGGGCCCATTCGTTCTCTTCTCCTGCTATCTCCAGTCCTTATAGGTGTTCCATATCTCGCTTACAAGCAACACTCATGTGAGTGATGTTGTCATTTTTCACGCAACGTGGCTAAATGACAGCAACCCCAAAAAAATTGAATGTATTGCAAAATTAGCGCTTGCCGAACCTTTGACCGACTTGTGAGTCAACCTTCCACCGCCCAATAGATTATGGTATACTGATTTATAGGCCTGCATGGCAACAGAACTGACCCACAAACTAACTTACCACAAATATCGGAGGCACGGATACTTGAATACGCAAAGTACCTGTCAGAAGATATTGGATACCGGACCGTTGGGACGCTCGAGCATGCATTGGCAGACACATGGATGGTCGAACAGGCTGAGGTGGTGAAGAAGAATTGCGAAGAGGTAGTGGCAGCCACTGGACGGAAACTGGAATGCGAAGTTTGGAGACAGCAGGGTAGTGGAAGTCATCGGTGCGCAACACTTTTTTGTCTGTTTTTTTTTATTCAACTCATACATGGCGTGCATAGTTTCGATATGATGGGCAAGCGACTTTACAAAACGTACGTCGACCTCACGAACATCGTCGTGCGTATATCAGATGGCACTGCGGAGGGCAAGGCACACGCAGTGCTCGTCAACGCGCACCTGGACAGCACGCTTCCCAGTCCAGGTGCTGCCGACGATGCTATTTCCGTTGGGGTCATGCTGGAGTGCATGCGTGTGCTTGTCAATACCCCCGAGTGGTCACCGAAGCATGCCATCGTATTTTGTGCGTTCTACGCATTGTAAGATCGCCTCAACGCGTCCTGAACGACTATTCCAGTGTTTAACCACGCTGAAGAGTCACTACAAGATGGTTCCCATCTTTTCTCAACTCAGCATCCTGTTGCACCAACGTGAGGAGCCTCTTTTTGGAAGTTGATACAACTCTAACCAGGTTTTACAGCGTACGCGCCGTTATAAATCTAGAAGGTCGAGCCCTAAGTCAATATCTATCCAATCGTGGTTGTTGAATTGCCTTTGTAGCTGCTGGATCGACTGGGCGTGAGATTCTTTTCCAAGCAACTTCAGAAGAGATGATTGAGGCGTACTCTCACGTCCCAAGGTTTGTCTTCTTACTCATCTCTTTACTTGATAGCTAAATGTTCTGCATCTCTCAGGCCATTTGGCACGATATTCGCCAATGACATTTTCAGCTCAGGAATCATACTCTCGGAGTAAGCCCATATTCAAATCCCTTCTTTGAGAGGTGTTCGTGAATCAGAGCTCTTAAGTTATATTCCACAGTACCGACTTCCGGCAGTTCGAACAGTACTTGAATGTAACCGGACTTGATGTGAGTTTATTCCTATGCGAGGGATAAGCACCTAGCTCACAGATTTGCAGATGGCAATCATTGGAAATAGTTATCTATACCATATGCGAAAGGTTCTCATACCATCCCTCATGCTAATTCCTCATTCTTATTTTGCCAATTGTTCAGGATTTAGTAGAGAATATTCAAGCTGGCGTAGCGCAGGTGGGTTATGTCCTTCCTCGTGTTTCTTACCTGCTTACACTTTCTATAGAACATGGGTGAGAATACCCTTGCTCTCCTGCGTTACCTCTCCGCCGCCGGCTCGCCAATACCAACACTGACAACCTATACCCGGCCTACGACCGTTTTCTTCTCTTATTTGGGCCAGTTTTTCATCTACTCCTTCACGACAGCCAAGATCATCTATACGGCTCTTCTGGCTGCATCTGTCGCCGTTGTAGTAGCGACGTACACTCCAGACCGCAAGGGCCGTAGTGTCTGGGCCGAGCAGGCTAGGGGCGCAATTGCGGTCGCCGCGGGGCTTGTGGGGTGCCTGCTAGTTCCCAATATCATCGCTCTCGTGATGCAGCGCGTGCTGGGCAAGGGCATGAGCTGGTTTTCCAACGAGTACTCCGTTATCATACTCTACGCACCCGCTGCACTCCTAGGTATGTGTTTGTAGCTAGCGTTTGATCAAGTACCCTTGTCTGATGAAGACATCGCCTCACAGGTACACTTTTCTCGCAGGTCCTCGTCGGACCCGTCCAGGAGCGCACCCTGTTCTCTGCAATATTGTTGCTCCAAACTAGCGCAGCATTTGGGGTACAGATGCTTGGCGTTGGCTCTGCAGCTGTCTTCTTTCTATCTGCCCTATCTATCTTTCTCTCCATCCTTATAAATCCACTCTTCACCGGTAATGCGAACGAAATCTCACTCTTCGCTTATGCTGTTGGCCAGGCTCTACCCCTGCTTGGAGGTGTCCTCATCATCCTGCCAGTCATAGAGGTTTTCGTACCCCTTGTATGCATCACTTCTTTTGCTACTAAATTAACGTCCAACTAACTACCACCCACTATATCAGACCGGCCGTATTGGTGCAGATGCCCCTGCAGATAACTTGCTCGCCACCATCGTTTCGAGCGTTGGCGCAATTGCGCTGCCGCTTGCACTGCCGTTCGCTCATCGGTTTGGCCAACGAGCGCTGCGACGTGGTGTCGTCTCGACCACCGTAGTGACAATAGTGCTAATTGCCGTATTTGTGGCCAGAGTGCCATTCGACGCCATGCACCAGAAGCGGGTATTCATCTTGCATCTTGAGAACGTGCGTCTCGGTCCCTTTTCTTATCGTGAAACAGCCAATGTTGACCTCGATGCATGCACAGATTACATCGCACGAACAACACATGCATCTCGCAACTGCTGATGGGGCGCCTGGTTTCGAGCGCTTGATGCACACCGTCAAAGATGAATTCGTGGCAAACCGTGCTGGGTCAATGTACAACACCACTATTGCTTTAACACCCGTCGTCATGGATGACTACAACGCGGACTGGGATTCCCTATACCCCTTTTCTTCCGTAAGCTTCCTTCAGTACCACATAACTTCGTTGGTATCCAAGAGAAGGGAATGTGGCCAGGGAAGAAAGCGGTCAAGGAACAGGGCGGTGTGGCCATGGAGCTGTTTGAAGAGCTCGATGCATGGATTGAGAGGAAGACTGAGGGCACTGTTGATGCACTCCTTTTGGGATGCGTTGCGGGTGTCGTGCGTGTTTAAGGTTGACTGGACGCTTGGATAAATTATGGGACCTGCTATGTTCACGTATGCGTAGATGAGTAAGTTGTATCTAGTAGTAATTGTCGAGCAGCATGTAACGTCAAAGCTTCAACAGATAATACCTTGTTTCCTATGTTGTGGGTAATGGCATATGAGGTCCATTAATTTTGATTCATTCGGATTTTGGGGCGACGATGGTGAATAAAAAAGGGAACGGAGTAGATTTGAAGTTGATCTGAGTACTGTAGAACGAGGGAAGTTCCATCACTGAAGGTGTCCCGGTCAACGCCGAACATCAGGTGGCCTTGCTGGCCCAAAATCTCCCAAAATACCTTACGTCTTCTATGATCATGAGAAGATCTATGAGACGTGTTATCCTCTTGAACCGGTTCTCATACATATGTCGCTGGACAGGTTTATAACCTCTTGTTTACCGCGACTGCGCCCTCGCGATCGCAGAAGCGGTGCACCATATGAGGCCAACACTTCTAAACTACCAACACGCTTGCTAGACGTCTTCCTACGCACTTATGATCTGGGATTTACATCTTTTGGTGGCCCGCCAGTTCATTTCCAAATCATTCATCGTAGGTTCGTGGATGGCCTAGGAAAAACCCCTTGGATCGATGAACAAACGGTAAGTTCAAAGACCCTCTCTTCCCTGTATGTTTTCTAAGTAATGGGTGGTCATACAGTACCAGGAGCTATTCGCGGTTGCACAGGTACTACCTGGACCTGGCTCCACCAAAATGCTCTTCAATATCGCCCAGATCCACGCCGGGTTCATCCCCGCGCTCTTCGTTTTTCTCATATGGTCCCTTCCTTCCGGTATGGCAATGTTCGGCTTATCCCTTGGCGTCCAACATATCGGTGAAACTCTCCCTGGCCCAGTCTATGCCCTCCTCTCTGGCCTCAATGCAGCGACAGTGGGAATTATCGCGCTAGCCGCCGTGCAACTCGCGCGCAAGGCTGTGACGGATCCTCTCACGAGGTTCGTAGTCGCCTTTGGCGCATGTGCCGGATTATGCTACACTGCGCTGTGGTACTTCCCTGTCCTACTTAGCTTTTCAGGCATAGTGACCGCTTCTTGGGACCTGTGGGGACGTCAACAGTTACAACGTTGTAGAGACAGGAAAAGTGCACGAGGAAGACAACCTTCGGTTGCGGAGGCAGAAGCTGGCTTGGAAACTACGAGTATTCCCCTTCCTACGATTGTGGCCATGGAAAGCCAGGCTGTTCAGAGAAGACCAACCACAGCTTCTCAGCCATCGACTCCCTCTCAGAATAATCTCCAAGACGAAAACGATATTCCATTCATACAAACATCACACATTGATATAACCGCCCACTCCATCTCCATCAAACTCGGAATTTCCCTACTCATCGGCTTCTTTG
This sequence comes from Myochromella boudieri, assembly GCA_018221655.1. Lineage (NCBI taxonomy): Eukaryota > Fungi > Basidiomycota > Agaricomycetes > Agaricales > Lyophyllaceae > Myochromella > Myochromella boudieri. The sequence continues at coordinate 64,130 of JABCKU010008155.1, forward strand.
GGGCGCTCGCGATATTCATGTCTCTACGCGGTGCACTGCCTCATGCTCCCCTCCCCCTTTCCCTCTTCAACAACATGTTCCTTGCCGGTACCATTATCTTTGGCGGCGGGCCCGTTGTCATTCCTCTCCTCCGAGATTATGTGGTTGCTCCAGGCTGGGTATCTCCACGCGACTTCCTCCTTGGGCTGGCTGTTATCCAAGCTATGCCCGGCCCCAATTTCAACTTCGCTGTCTACCTCGGCGCGCTGGTGATCGCAGGACCAGCTTCAAATCGGTCTGTGCCAACGTTTGTCGGTGCCCTTCTTGCGTACCTTGGGATATTTGTACCAGGGCTCTGGCTTTCTGTGGGCTTCCAAAGCATATGGAGGTCATTGAGGAAACGGAGGGTAGTGGCCAGCGTGTTACGGGGTGTGAACGCAGCTGCTGTTGGGCTTGTGTTCACTGCTGTGTACAGGCTTTGGGAGATTGGGTATTTGACACCGACTCGAAACTCCGGGATCAGTTTGGGACAAATGTCCCGGTCAACGCCGAAGAGAATTCGACCAGATGCGTCCGAATATTTGCCGGCCCACCCCAATGTACCGGCTCGGAGCCTGTTCTTGTGGGGTTTTCCTTGAGGCTTGATCATAGGATCTCTGAGATATGTTAGCTTCTTGGATCGATTATCATACATGTCGTTGGGCAGGTTCATATCCTCTTGTTTATCACGACTTAGCCCTCACGATCGCAGAAGTGGTGTACCTTATGAGGCCAATACTTCAAAACTACCAGCACGCTTGCTAGATGTCTTCCTGCGTACTTATGACATGGGGTTTACATCATTTGGTGGCCCGCCAGTTCATTTTCAGATCATTCATCGCAGGTTCGTAGATGGCCTAGGAAAAACCCCTTGGGTCGATGAACAAACCGTGGGTTGATAGATCCTCCCTTTTTCGTAGATCTTCTAAACAAGGGATTATCATACAGTACCAGGAGTTGTTCGCGGTCACACAGGTATTGCCTGGACCCGCCTCTACCAAAATGCTTTTCAACATCGCCCAGATCCACGCCGGGTTTATTCCCGCGCTCCTCGTTTTTCTCCTATGGTCCCTTCCTGCTGGTATAGCAATGTTCGGACTGTCCCTTGGTGTCCAACGTATTGGTGAAAGCCTCCCTGGTCCAGCTTACGCCCTTCTCTCTGGCCTCAACGCAGCGACAGTGGGAATTATCGCGCTGGCCGCTGTGCAACTCGCACGCAAAGCCGTGACGGACTCTCTCACGAGGTTGATGGTCGCCTTTGGCGCATGTGCTGGGTTGTGCTACAGTGCACTGTGGTATTTCCCCGTTCTGCTTAGCTTTGCAGGCGTAGTGACCGTCTTCTGGGACCTGTGGGGACGTCAACAGTTACAACGTTATAAAGACCGGGGAAGGGCACGGGGAAGACAACCTTCGGAGGCAGAGGCCAGCGTGGCAACTACAAGTATTCCTCCTCCTCCTACGATCGATACCGTGGAAAGTCAGGCTGTTCAAAGAAGACCAACCACAGCTCCTCAGCCATCGACTCCCTCCCAGACTACTCTGCAGGATGAAGACGATATCCCATTGATCCAACCATCGCACATTGATATAACCGCCCATTCCATCCCAATCAGGCTCGGAATTTCTTTACTCGTCGGTTTCTTTGGAGCGCTCACGGTATTCATGTCTCTACGCGGTGCACTGCCTCATGCTCCCCTCCTCCTCTCCCTCTTCAACAATATGTTCCTCGCCGGAACCATCATTTTTGGTGGCGGGCCCGTTGTCATTCCTCTCCTCCGAGATTATGTGGTTGCTCCAGGCTGGGTATCTCCACGCGACTTCCTCCTTGGGCTGGCCGTTATCCAAGCTATGCCTGGTCCTAATTTCAACTTCGCTGTCTACCTCGGCGCGCTGGTGATTGCAGGACCAGCTTCAAATCGATCAGTACCCACAGTTGTTGGCGCCCTTCTTGCATACCTTGGGATATTTGTACCAGGGCTTTGGCTTTCCTTGGGCTTCCAGAGCATATGGCGAATATTAAGGAAACGAAGGGCGGTGATCAGTGTGTTACGGGGTGTGAACGCGGCTGCTGTTGGGATTGTGTTCACTGCTGTGTACAGGCTTTGGGAGATTGGGTATTTGACACCGACTCGAAGCTCGGGGACAAGTTTGGGACAGGAACCATGGTGGTTGGTCGTCGCTGCGGTAACATTTACAGCTGTAGAATGGTATTCTGTACCACCCCCTATCGCTATATTAACAGGAGGGATTGCAGGACTGGGTTGGTGGGGTGCTATTGGGCGCCACTTGAATCGTTGAGAGTACTTGTAGGAATAGCATATGGTATACCCAAATTATGCATAGCATGTCCCGTTGTTTCGTGCATGAGGCCTTGAAGACTCGAAGACCGTAACTATAGCTAGTTGTACTCAAGGCGACAGACAAAGTGGTTGAAGGTTTACCAAACAAAATCCATCAAACAATCTACTCCTCCTTACTCCTGACTCCGACCATGTTACTCCGCTTTCAGCAAAAGGGCAGATTTACTACAAACACAAGCCATGGTACGTATTTCCTTCCTTAGCCAGCCCATCGCACTGCTGACAGGAGTTTTTCAATGTAGCTTTACGACTATATGCGCTTTTGTAAAAACTCTCAAAAACGTCTGAGTCTGTGCCACCAACAAGAGTTGTTCTTCCGAAAAACCTCATGAGCAGTGACCTACTCGGGCTCTTCTTGTTTATTATATATTGGATTTCGGAGAAGACAGATATTCTTTCACTGTCATATACACGTATGTTCTTTTCACCGAATCCACTTTCCTCCCTGTTGAGATCTCTTCATCCTAGCATTTACGGTTCTGATTGATAGCTATATCTGGTCAGCTACGCGAATTCGGTGTAGCTGACATCCGCACACCCCTTCAGCGTTCACGGAGCCTTTAACGGGCAATCCATTCTTTGTCTTTGACCATATCAGCACCCTTTTTTTTTCACGAATATCATCGATACCGAACCTTCCTGTGATATGCCCCCCGTGGCGACCAAGTTATGTCCAACATAGAGGTTGCAAAGGGCGAAGACAAAGGTGCGTGCATATACCGTCCAAATATGTATTGCCTTTCACCTAACCTCTTCACCAGGTGAGAGAGGTGGGGTGACACTCGTAACGTTCAGGAAGGTGACTTGGTGCCTCCATACTCTTCAACGAGGTCGAAGATACGTTTCTCGAACATGAGGCGACTATGGGAACGAGGCAGATCAGAACCCAGGATCTCATGGATTGCTTCAGAGCCATCAACAGTAGAAGTAACGAGGGCACTGTAGTAAGAGCGCAATGAAATTGATGGAGGGATGTTATTAACACTTTACCTTGTAGGTCGTCACCGAGGTACCAATTACGACCGGGCCTATCCAGGTGGCCGACGCGTGCCGAAGCTCACCCCAGCATCTGACGGTTCTAGGCGTACATGGCCTTCCTCTTTACGGCGTCGAGTGCCGGTAAACCAGGCTTCGTCCTGTCCAGGTACGCAAACATCCTCCTTCCTCGTTCCATCTGAGATAAAACAGATAGCGAGTAATGGCCCAAAGCTCAATTTTGCTTCACGCAAAGGCACATCTAAAAGAGCATCAACCTTTGTTGTGTTCATCAGAAATGTGTAAAATAGCAACGAACCGGGGATGAATGAATCACTTCTTTCCACGTTCTTCATGCAATGCGTCCTTCAATTTCTGAAGCTGCACTGTAACTGCCGTGTTCCCACCTTGCGAGGCCGAACTACGTTCCGTGAAATCTTCAATAAAGCTCTCCAATATCTTGTAGGTGCTCCTTGCAGACACTTTCTTCGTTGAAATGGGCTGAAGACGCACAGGTGCGTGAAGAGGAGCGTCCATGGTTGTGGTTCGAAGTGGAAAAAGCTGACCAAATTCTCTTCACGTTATCAGGCAACCTCGATCTTATCTATTTAGAGATAAGGAGATTTGGCCTCACACTTGGGCTTGGGCCAAGTCCAGCCAAGTCCTACTGAACGCCAGGGCTGACTGCATTCAATTTTGCCTCTAAAACCTCTGAACGAGTAGGGAAATGTCGGTAACAACGATGAAGCATTTTGATGACTTGACGGTCCGTCCTTGACGTTCGCCTTATCTCCGGCTCTTTCAAGGAACTTTTGATCTCAGGCTTTACTCTTGACTCTCACTCTCAATTTTCAGCAATGGGGCTCCTCGATCTACCTCAGGAGCTCATCCTCCGCATATTGAGCTACCTTGAACTTGCCGACTTTGCTTCTGTCTCTCAAACTCACTCGATTATCCATAGCTACGGCGCAACTTCCCAGGCTCTCCAATATCGGTTTGCAGTCCAGGCTGCTGCCGTCAACGACAATTCGCACAGTCTTCTCGCTATCGCCGAACGACTTTCGCTCCTGAGGAGCCAAGAAGATGGTTGGTCCCGGTTTCAATTCGACTTCGTCAAGGCGATATCTGTGCCTCAGCAAACATCGGGAATACATCACGCTGCGGGTGGGCTTTTTCTATTAGGTGAAACAGAACACAAGTCGGTAACCTACTGTAAACTCCCGTCAAGTGCGGCCGACACGGTGACATGGTCTAAGATCGACATTGAACGACCAATCATAGAACTCTGCGTATCTGCTCATGAACATGACCTCATTGTCATCGCCACTTGGTGAGCCCGGTTTATTCTCCTTGATGACACTTTAACCATTGGACTGCACTCAGTACCCCTCACGCAAATAAATCCGGTGTACATGTCGTGGAGCTGCTGCTGCTAGAGCTATCGACGGGGAAACCACATCCACTTGCGATCAACCCTGCTATATTCGTGCAGGAAATGACGCGTCCTCGGCCGTCCCTATGTCTCGAAGTTGTCGGAGATCATGTCGCCATCGTCGTTACAATCTCGGACATCACGTTTCAACCCGATCCCAACGATATCGTCTATGTTTTCAACTGGAAGACAGAGAATACAAAACTGGTAAGGCACCCTTTTCACGCTCGCTGAGCAAATAGATGTTGAAATTACTGTACATAAGAGAATACAGGCTTCCAACCACACTTACCGATATGTGACTTTTCTCTCCCCAACACTGATTCTCCTTCCAAACACATGGAGTAACACACTTGAACTGTGGCTAATACCTGCTGATGATGTTCTTTCCACTCCACCACCATCATTCCCCCAGTTATCCTTAGGATTGCCATCTATGGAATACCACGAACTCACCCTCAAGCTTTCCTGCCGAGCCGAGCCTAACCCTACTTTGTCCGGGACTCCATTTTCTATGCGCCCCTTCCATGCATCTGCCGAAAACGCGATCATGGTGTTTACTATCCTTTCCCTTTCCTTGCGCACGCCTCACATCAACAGCTTCTCCATGTTTGTACACCGTTCCTCCCTGCTCAATCTCTTGCGTGACACAGTGAAAATACATATGGAATGGAAGGAGTGGGGTCCACCCGTTACACGGTGGTTCCTCACAGGAGGCGTCGCATCGCGGTGGATCATGACATCTGCAGGACAGCGGTGTATCTTGAGTTATTTCGCCAACAGTAATAATGGGGAAGATCGGGCAGTATCAATAGTGTTGGACTTTAATCCTCTCACAGTGAAGAAGTTGGCTGTAGAACATGGTATCTGCTTGTCACCGGCGCACGCCGACGCACCTGCCGCTTCCTCTGATCAGACTCATCCTAAGCGCCGTAGGAAGTTACTGTCGTCCATGAAAGGTGCTGCGAAGGTCGTGATCGGTCTGTTGCGCTTAGGAAAGAGGCCCAACCGGCAACGGCGAATAAATTCGGAACACATTGGGCTTGGGGGCCCGGAAATATCAGAGACGGGGCCTGAGTTGGCGTCCACGCTACCTGTGCCTGAACAGATGAAAATAGTTACGACGCGGAGTTGGATTCATCATGACGCTTTCAAGGAGCCGGTGGAGAGCGGACTTCCGTATATGAGTGTTCCGTGTCAAGATGCTGGGGGGAAACAGCTCAACTTTTCTGGCCTCCTGATGGATGAAGAAAGGCTGCTAGGGTTGCGGGTGAGTCCAGTATTTCTTATTGGGTTCCTTACTCAAGTCTCTGCTTCCTGTAGACTAATGTTCAAAACAAGATCATTGGTATTGATGTAATGCACATGGGGGTTAGTAGGAATCCTTGATGCTCTGTTTTGTGTACTGCTGCTACCCATTGTGGTCAAAGATTTGGCAGCGACACTACATAGAAAGTCAAGATGGTCATTATCATGATGGTGGTAAGACTTGGGCTGAGTGAGAGCTATATGATTCACAGAGTCTGTCATGAGATACAATAAGATATCCTCAATCAGATGTGATTAATATTGTTGAATCTACAAGCATTGCAATATTGGAGCTACAGAGAAGTCACAAAGTCTGCAACACAGTGGAACCTGCCTATTATCATGTGCATGGGCAATTTTGAAAGTTTTTAATTGAGCTTTAGTTTTGTCCTTGCCAAGTATTTACTTGCTTCTGCTCACACTAGGTACAGAATTGCTGGTATGACCAATAATTTTTTCCCTTTTATAACTAGGTCCATGAGGGTAAATGATTGCAAAGCATTGGACCAAGATGTTGTAGCGCTTG
>JABCKU010008156.1:0-70443 GCA_018221655.1 Myochromella boudieri
CTGGTGGTGGCGGCACGAGACCCCTCTGATCCTAACATGTACACACAATACGTCGTACATTTCCCCTCCTTTTCGTTTGTAGCTTTCTCTACCAGTGTCAATACATCTACTGTGGTCCATTCTTGCGCGTCCGTGTCGGCCTATTCGGCCTCTCTTTTGCTCTCTCAATTAACCACCTTTAACAGGCACGAGCACCTTTTCCAGTATCATGTCCTTTCATGTCCTTTCCTCTGTATTTCTCTTCCTACATATATTCCATTGCCTCCTGTTGCAAGCCAAGTGTTGCATCCCATCATCAGTGCCCATTGGGGAATCTGCTGGGATCTGGTGGGCCTGGGATAATTCAGCACAGATGCATATTTTTTTCCTGTATTGTTGCCTAAGTTTTTTACTCATAAATTACATCTTCAGGCCTCCTTCGTTGTTGTGTCCCTTACCCTCGAGCACATCACGCCGTCATTTTTATACTTGACATTACTGACATATTTTCCCACTCTCAGACAGTCTATCAGACTTCGACCCCCGTTTTTCATTCCTACACCTTTTCGCGAACGTCCATGGGGCTTAGGTACATGAGCTAGTGGAATATCCGTGAGTAGTAGCATCAGGTAGCCTCTAGTATTATTGTGCATAGTATAGTATAATCCATTTGTGTTCATCACACATTTTCGTCTCATGATAAGCATTGGCATTGTACACTAGAGGACAGCTAGTTTTACAATTGGAGTGGATATTGGCAAGGTGGGTAAAGTTGTATGGGTAGGGAAGGGAATGTGGTCCTTGCAAACCCTTGTGGAACGAGCAATCAATGTGGAAATTGGCAATGTGGGTAATGTGCACAAGCCTTGTGACGGATATGGAGATGTGACGATTGTGATGGTATGTAAACCCTCCACAAATCAATATATTGATCTCCCCGATTTGCTGATGTAGTCCGCATCTAGAGATCAAGCGCGTCAATAGGACCAAATAAAGTCCATCGTCCAATAGTTTTGTCGTGTTTGCAAGTTCTCTACGCTATGTCTGTTCCAGAACTACATCAACTTGAAGATGAAGCCAAAAACGTTATCTTCTCTGCCAAGCGCGATGGAACGTTGTCGTATGTGATCATCCAGTGTACAGTATAAGGCATACCGCTGACCAACACCACTGGCGTGCGGTTACTACAAACTAGATATCTTACTGCCCGTATCATCCGAGAAAGGATAGAAGTACTTTACGGCTTGGAACTAGGCACTTTAGACGTGTATAAGCAGTCGTTGAAAACAGCCATTCAGGTATAATCATCCATATACTTTCGATAGCACTCATACGTACGCCTGGACAAATAGGAGGCAACTTGTCGGGTTCAAGGATTTACAACACAAACCAACATACCGAGCGTGGCCTCAGCTGAACCATCAGATACAGGCATGGTCATGGTGAACAGGAATGCTAGTGCAAGGCTTTCAACAAGAAAACCACACTGCGTCAGTAAAGCCAGTAATAAAGTATACAAATCAGTCGTGAGTAAATTTTTGGCTGTTTCGTCTAGCTTCGTCTCATGGACGAGAAGGAAATCATTGAATGCTCTGACTTGGATGATCTGCCAGAAAATGAATCCAATAGAGGGTCTTTAAATAAAGATAAGGAAAACCTGCCGAAGAAGGTCGCAACCAAGATCATTGAAGTATGTACGATGTTCCTTTCCCCGACTTAACTACTGAGATGATGTTTTTTGAGATCACTACGGCCAGTCCTACCCCCATAAAACGACGTAAAATTAAGCACAACGGTGGTGGAAAATCGGCAGAGAACATGCTTAGGCAGCATCAAGAAGTAATTTATTACGCAACATATTAACCTTACAGCCCATTTGACATCGCCTTCATAGGGTTTAGCGACGAACAGCAGTGATCCAATGATATCGCCTCTATTTGGTGACTCTCAATCAACACACCCTGTGTCCAATGGAAAGGTCAAAACTATATCACCTTTATCTGAACCTTTTTTAATATATATTCCAACTCCTACAGAAAGCTACGAAGAAAGCCGTCAAGGGGGAAGTGATAGCTAAGGTGAAGGCAAAATCGAGCGACACTTCCTCAACTCAAGATGATGTCATAATAAAAAGGCTCAAGGTTTGATTTTTCGACTGGTCACTTTTAAACGGCTGAATTATCACACAGTCCTTTGTTAATGCTTGTGGTGTACGTAAAATATGGTTGAAGGTCTTCGAAGACTGCCCAAAGCCACTGCAGCAAATCAACAAACTCAAGGAAATATTAGCCGCGCTGGGTATGACCGGAAGGATGAGTATGGAACAAGCCAAAAGGATACGGGCACGGCGCGAGTTGGCACAGGAATTAGGTTAGTGGGAATCTTAGGTCGCCCTTCCCTTTAATATGCTGAAAACCTTCCAGAGGATGTCAAGTCTTTTGAGCAGTCTGTACTTAACCGAGACTCGAGGAGGAGCCGAGCGACATCATCGATGTCGGAGCTGGTCAATGACTATGAAAGCGGAGCGTCGGATGAAGATGTTAAGCCTACAGTGAGAAAGGTAAAGTGCATAGAGTTCAAAAGCAACTAGCAGGCACTGAAATAATTTCACGCCAGAGAAAAGCATTACAAAGCATTGATGCATTCCTGGAAGGCCAAAGTGACTCAGATGAGGACTGACATTTGTCTTGCACTACAGTAAACAGAAACCTCATTCATCCTACATATATTATATATTGTCAACCACTTCTCAACATGAACCTGAGTGTATTCATTGGCTACATTGGTTGGACAAATTTCGCCCCAGGTCGTAGTTGTTGTTGAGCATCATAATCGGGCGATGCGTAGTCGTCAATTGTCAAGGAGGTTGAGAAAATGCCATCTGCCACAAGTTGGAGCCCTGCGATAGACGCCCCTGCACCATCCAACGACCAGAGTGATAAAGCTATTGTGTTAGTAGAGTGACGCCTGATGATTCTAAATATCCGAGGAGTAAGCAGTTACCCACACAATATGAAGAAGTATAAAATTACCCTGCCGGCAGAACGAACAGAGTTTGAGGCCTGTACAATGAAACAAGAAAAAATGAGTTCATTGGTGTGCTCAAGCGTACTTGACAGTAACATGCTTACCCTATATTGTTGATGTACTTCCCGATTTGCCAGCCATTCAGATATATTTGGACTCGGTAATTGGAGGTCAAAACACTTGGTGTGATTGAGAGCCGGATGGGAACATCTAAACCATCAGGTATACCCTAGTAGATATGGCTATTACAATTTAATTTTTGTGCAAATCAACCATCGCACCTACCAGGTCGAATGTCGTCCTGTAAAAGTTAATACCAGCACCAGATACTCCACCACCCGCTAAAGGAGTGCCGTCCTTCCAAGATGAGTCAGGGAAGCCAGGAAGGTGGGCACCTATTCTTTCGGCGTATAACCCGCCTTCGTTGAGGTATCCTCTGAATGTATCAGGTGCATGTGCAGCGCCACCCTTAAGAGTAAACCATGTCGGAGTTGTGGAATTATAAACTCGAGAAAAAGTTTACCTGATTCCCCTGAAGTTTCCACAGAGTGAATGTGCTATTGCCTCCTTCGATAGCAAATCCTCGTATGCCGCGTGGCTCTTTTCCTCCGTTAGCTACCAAAACAAACCATGGTGAATAATAGAATAGACATTCTATCAACATAAAAAACGTACTGCTGGTCTCTACTATACTAATCAAGCTTTCAGTATGCTGTGAAAGGTGCAAGAACTCTGTTATGTACTAACCCCATATGATCTGCAAGATAAAAGTAAGTATTGACCACGAGTTGAGTGTTCCATACATACCTTGAATAATGACAAAAGTGTTGTCGACGCCGGGTCGCAAAGTGTTTGCAGGAATCACCCATCTGTCTGTTGACAGACTAACAGTGGCAGTCCCTTGGCTCGAGCCAAGGAATGCACCATTAAGCCATGCCGAGCAGCCTCCCGCGAATCCGTACTGAACTGTAGTCGTAATGGCAGTCTCTTGGCCGCTGGCGTTGAAGTGGCCCCGGAATATCAAATTCCCGCCATAGAACCTGTTGTAAGTTAAACCTGTTGTATAATGACGATAAAGGCCAAGAAAACAAACCCATATTGTTGTGAGTACAATACACGATCGCCCGCGACCACGGGCAAATTAGTATACTCATGAGCCGTTCAGCGGTCAGGGTATCATCAGAGCATAGAAACACACATTAGTGGTGACTAGATTTGCGGTGACGAATGAGGAGTCGTCAAAGGCAGTATCAATCTCTGGCAGACTACCGACCCTTGAATAACTTTCGCGGGGGTAAGAGAGATGATTACCGACCATCCTATGACTTTCCAATTTCCAAGAACTGGAAGGTTTATGGCAGAGTGAGCATTGAGGTCAGCAGAGAAGAAATTCTTTGAAGTAATTGTAAGAGGAGTTGTGGCACCATTCCACTTCAAGGCACGGACGGTCGGTGGAGCAATGAAGTTGACAGAGGTTGTACCATTCAAATCTCCTGTCTAAGAAAGGTGAAAAATAGTTGTCTCAGAGTAAAGTCCGTTTTACCAAGGATAGAGTGTCGCCGGAGATGCTGGCGGTCCGAACTATGTATGGACCACTAACAAAAACACTAAGGCGAGGAATTGTCAGGCATAGTAAACCGCATTTTTATATTATCTGACCTTTGGTTTGTCCCAATAGAGAAGAACTCTCCGAAGTTCCCCTGACCCGGAATGATCGGCGCGTGCCAGGTGTTCGCAGTTGCTTTATCCAAGAAAACGGCGACAACAGTACGGCCATCTGACTCAATTGTGACAAATTGAGAGCCATTTAGGAGGGAGTAATTGAATGTCAATATGCCATTTGAGAAGCTTGAGGTCACACTTGGTGGCTTTGACACAAGTGGTAGCTTGCTAAACTGGAAAGCTGTCTCTCCTGTTTGACCAGTCGGGCCATAAAGAATGATGTAATCAGTAGTGCCAATGCTATGGAAGTGATATTTTTCAATTGAAACACGAATGAAAGGAGACCTTACGTTGACCACGTCATTATCCTTGAAATTTATTGAGTTCGATTTTTGACGGCCGAAACCGACTAAACTCACTCGGTAGTGGAATACAGAATTCTCGTTACGAATTGACCGAAAACATAGTCAGTGACTAGAATCTTGCTTTCACGTCCATTGAAAGTTATATTGCCAGCCTTGGGAACCAAGATAGGCCCTAAAGAGGTGGTTAGCGTGATGCGGGTGGTGACCAACGCTGTTGACCTGTTAAACCAGTTCATAAGCTATCACAATCCGAGAACAAGATATGTGTACGTTGATGCATCCTGTCTGGTGATGTAGAAAGCTGCCCTGGTGATCAAGTTCCGCAGCTCAGCGGTATGTATAAGGTTCGAGGTCGTATAATTGGTTCCATTGGCTATAAGAGTTGCGCCAAGTAGATCGCGAGACACACGTAAGAAGAGCCCTGTAGTGCAGAGTTAACATATAGCCACTTCTCTTGGTTTACTGACCTTGCAAGCGAAGTTCATTCATTTTAGGTGTCGCCACACGATTCTCATTTATCCCTAACCAGGTCATGTTAAGAAAATGTATGTACACAGAGGGGGGAATCTTACCACCACCATAATCGTACGAAGAATATCTGATAGGACGAAGCGTCAATTCGACGCATTATGCGATGCCAGTGCACGGTTCAACACTGACACAGTTGGTTCCAAGGTTTGCCCCCAGTTTGTCCCTCCAAAAAGCACTGACAGCTCATATAGTTGACCCGGCTGGTCCACTCGCATATATAAACACGCACTGTAGATGCCTGGGTGACAGTTAACATGTGAATATTACAAAGACATCTTATGGGTCTTACTCAGAATGGTTGTGGTCTGAGAACTTGAATATGATGTCTCAGGACAGTTGCCAATTGCTTGCAGCAAACGGACGCACTATGTATCCTTGTAGAAGACATTTTCTACATGGGAAGGATTGAAAAACCATAGGCCCTATAATTTCAGATGACGCACCGTAGCTGGCATCGGTAAGATCATCGGCTATTGGTATATCTTAACCATGGCGCGAGAAAATAAATAACATGTCGATTACGCACAAAACTTTTCATATCCAGTACCACCACGGGCTGCGGCACCCCATCCAAGGAGAAAACCACCGCCGAACTCCACAATTGGTATATTGTCAGAGATCACTTGGTAGCAAGAAGCATCAAATAACTAACCTCGGCGAGACAGAGGGGATTGTTAGGTGCATTCATCTGATGAGCTGAATAATAAATGGCTTGGACCTGAGCCCATCTATTGGCACCCTGAGGATACGAATCGCCGCTGCGAAAGCATGATACGCGATGTGTCGAATGTTGAATTAAAGGGGAAGCAACGTACCAATAAATGTCGACATGTGTCCCTGGACGATCGGGGGAAAAGTTACCAGCTTGGCCAGCGTGTTGGTCATTATGAGTGATCGCTTCAAGGCAGGTCACGATGGGGATGGCGAAAGGAGTGGCTGTCACTTACGGACTATGATCCCGTTCGACCTGTAGAGATCGATAATGGCCTGCATATATATGTTGTTGGAAGCACTTGCGCTAAATTCGTTCTCAGCTTGCACCAGAATGACTGTTCGTCAGAAAAATATTTCTGGTCATCAAGCTACTCCGTGAATTCCGAGGCCCAAAACTTACTGGGTCCACCGTTTGTAATCTGATTTTTTGCAATGATTTTCGAGATAGCCGTCATGTAGGGAGTCCACGCTAATGAAAATGATAATCTCTTCCATGCTTGTGTACTGCAGTTGGATATTTGTTACCTTGTTGATAGCTTGGATTGTTTGTGCGAAGGCTTCCATTGATATTACCTACCCATCCAGGGAACCCGCCGCCAGTTGTTTCTCCATCTACAGCGTGGATCAGAGTACGAACTGAAATGCAAACATTTTTGCCTTACTAACGTAAGGACCAGGTCTAGATCAATTATGCAATGAGTGGGGAGTTTTAGATGAATCGTAGAGCTGGATTGCCTTGCTATCAACCAAAGACCCGCCTTCTTGGCTTCGTCTATGAACCTTTGAATATCTCGGTACGTTCCTTGCTGAAAGTCGCCTTGGCCATTGTTTGTTGAAGGGGTAGGATAATGAAGAGCCCAGTTGACATAAAACGAAACAGTATTGAAGCCATTTGATTTGACTTTCTGGAAAATGTCTGCCCACAAGTCAGGGTTGCCAGGCAATCTCCATGGATGAATTTCCGCTGATAAGATGAAAACGCGTTGGCCTTTTATGAAAAGGGAGTGTGAATCCCAGGTCACGTCGTTGGTTAGTCCAGTCGAGTTTCTTTTACTCAACCCTCCATGATAAAGCGCCGAGCAGGCTGAGATGGCGGAGAACAGAAGCGTGTACAGTTTCACCAGCATCAGAAATGATACCAATGGTTGATCAGGGAAGCCGTTCGAATTTGTTCATTGCATTGTGGGCTTAACTATATACCGACTCCATTCCTAGGCGCCCATGAGGAAAGACGTGTGCATTTCCAAGTATCTGAACAGCTGACACTGGAAGAAACCTCGGTGGTAATGAGTCGGGAAGACATCAGAGGTATCGGTCCGCCATGGGACTGAAGAAGCTTCACAAATCACAACCTCGCTTCGCCGAAAGAACGCGGACCGGGGCTACTTATCTCTGTTTCTGGGAGTACATAAGATGCTTGAACATCAATGTTGATAACATAGTGCAGCCAAAACCTTTAGATCTTTAGAACTGAGCACACTAGCACAAGCAGCACAAAAGGGACGCCCACATTGACTTAGAGTTTGTAATATATTGTAAATTCAGAGTCAGAAATTGCCATCACGAGTCTTCCTTAATTTTAAACATCTATTTAATCCTGCCAAAATCCTGCTCACAGGTTTCCTCCGTCCATTCTCCACCCCTAGTCTTCGTGTTAGCGTAAATTATGTAGCATATTCCCATGCGTCTGAGCTGTCTTGACATCTAACGGCCCGGATATGGTCAGCAGTCCAACTTGAACCTCACTGCCCATGCCATAGCCATTAATATTGATATTATTTTTACTAGCGGTTAGCGCGTGCCGCGCAAAACAAATACACCTTGCGACAGCTATCCAATCATTTATTTTGTGAAGTCATGTTGTCAAAGCTGTTTAATACATTACATCCAGCCTGAAACTTTGCCAAAGCTGCAGCGTTGTACTTTGGGTCGTAGCTTCCGTGAGGATCTGTCTTCAGGTTATCGTCGGAGATGATACCGACGACAAACACAATGTAGTCCTCGACCTTGAGCCTTGACTCTTTAGACTGGGAATTAGTCTCTGAATTGTGCGATGAGAGAAACTATATTGACAACTGTTATATTTGAGGGTCACAGGAATCATTTCCTAATTAAGCATGAATGAGATGGTAAAGACCTTGCTAGTCGCAAGGTGATTTTATCATTGCCTACGCTGACCATACTAGGAGGCTGTTTTACCGCGTTGGGAATTCGGAGACTTCAAGTAACGAATGGCAAGAGGTTCCGTGTAACGGCCGCATGTCTAGATCATCAGTAGTGATATCCTGTTCGGGGACTCACTCTCACTCCACCACAGATTGCGACCTTATTTGTCTAATGTACCCTTTGACATGGTGGCGAAAGACGTTATGGTATATGCTCCTCCTAACGCGATGGGGGATTGGACTGCAGAAACTCCTCACAATTGGGTGAGGACTATGATTGGACTATGAGGAAGTATGATACAGGCAACGGAAACTGGTCAGCTGAACAATACTATTCCCACCTTTATGATACTACAGATTTGCCCCTCCACGTCTGAGCTGTTAGGCATACCAAGTACCCTTACTCTCCCCTACTACGCAAGGCAATTACTCGGAAAGATAGTGCAAACTATCTACGTTGCCAATGGTAAGGGCGTCAGAATATTTGCGGGAAGCAGGTGAGGTTTTTGATCACCATATGTGATGGCGGTCAATTGAACTACACGGTCTTGCTGTCAATCTATTTCGTCGCTTCATGATTTCCTTTAGTCGTTCTTGCCGCGTCTCTTTACAGTTGCAACATTGGGAAAAGGAAATCATTGAAGTGTTATGAATGATATCATCCCAGCGGCGCCCTGGCCCGTGGGCCGTCTGCTCGCCATTGCGCGAGCGACGAAATAGGCATTGAACCACTTGACTTCTCGGAGGTTGAAATTTAGAGAAACGCGGTCACATGACCATTCAATAATCAATGATGTTGTTGCTAACGTGTGGCAATCACTGATAATTAACTATGCTCAAATTATGCTGGTGAGTTACAGTACAACCAGGGATGGGCACTTGCTCAGCTGTTATATCTGCCTGTTTTCGCATCCGCTGTCTGAATTTCGTTTCTTTTCCTGTGGTGAGTCTTCTTATCCGTCGTCCCTATGCACTGGGGGATGCATTGTAAACATAAACACATATAGGCCATGGTTTTTGCCAACCATCCATTGAAGGATTGTTTCTAGATAATCAACGTGTTCTCTGTCCTTTATGCCGCGTCAAGTTACACCGGGATGATGCGCATAGTGTCTACTTTGACCTTGCATCTTCCGAAGAAAATGAAGTATGGATGAAGGACGCTATCGTTAGTAGCCTTGGCAGCATGGACGAGAACTCCCAAGTAGAGAGTGTCAGGGCAGCGGAGAGCAAGTTGGAAAGGTTTGTTGGGGCGTTGAATGGTCATGAAAGCACGATGGTAAACCTTGGGAACCTACTCAATTCTTAAACAAGCTTATCGTTAATAAGGACATCTTGCTCAATGCTTTGGACAATTTCAAACAAAGAATCAGTCCCATGTTTGAGAGGGTTAAAGATCAGTCTAATGAGATTGAACGTTTCAAGAGAGACTTGAAAAGCTGTGATAACCAGCGAGGTGTTGCTGTGACTCACGCGGGAGCACTGGTGAAGGAACTCAAGGAACTGCGCAACTCGTTGCGAGCGACGGCGCATGATCGTGACCAAGCTATCAACTTGGCCGATCATGCTAAGGATGAGACTATCCGACTCCGAGAGGAGCTCGCCACTTCGAAGACACGAATATCTCAGTTGGAGGAACAAGCATCTCGTTTCAAACGCCAACTGCTGGCCCACAAAGAAGTAGTATGTGTGTGGATCTCCCTCCTTATATTATCAATAATTTCTCTCAGGCGCAGAGAAACGTTGAGAAGATCGAATCATTGCAAAGCAACCTAGAGGCAGCGCAGCAGGTTACCAACTCGAAGAATACCAACCTATATTTGGATACTACAGACCTTGAGTGGAATCAGCCGTCCACCGTGGTAAGTGTCTGCGAGCGTTTTCAAACAGCGTACTTAATTGATTGTTATTTAGGGGAACAATTATTCTGTTTCTGGAACGACTCCCTCTACAGTACGATCAAAGGCTCCATTCTCAACGCACACTGATAATGCGCGTTACGATTTTGAGGGGATGCCTCTTCCTGGGGGATTCCGAACTGACTGGCAGTTGAGCGGTAATCTACTCTCGAAGAAGCGTAAAATTGGGGCAGAAAAAGAGCGCGCCTTCCCTCTTCAACTGAACAAGCAAGGGCGGCCGATTGGAACCATCCAGCTTGGGAAGAAAACGACACTGCGGGTTCCGAGATAGTGGTAAAATTCTGTAGATTACGTTAGCAATCATAGGTCCTAGTAGTAGTAGTCACAACATATTTAACGAAATCACTCCTACTCATAAATAATGGCAGAATCTTCACTAGAGCGCAAGGAGCTCGCCGCTTTCTATAATTTCTTTGCCGCTTTTAGCCTTCCACGACCACTTACGACACTTGCAGACCTTAGTGACGGAACAACGCTTTTTGAAATACTCTCTCTTGTGTGCGCTCAGATGATCCTTGGTCAGGAGTCAGCCATTAACTAGCTATGTTCCTAGTGATGCGGATTACTTTCGCCAACCGACGCGTCCCTCAGCCCAACCCTCAGAGAACTGGGTCTTGCGCTTCAGCGTTTTGAAGCGGCTGTACAGGCTCATGACTCAGTACTTCACCGATGTACTCCAAAAACCGACCAGTTCTCTCGACGTGCCCGATCTACAGGCAATCGCAAAGGACCGCAACATCCCCGCAACGTTGATTATGTGTCGGATGACTATTTCTATTGGTGTACAATGCGAAAAGAACAAGCAATTTATCGACAAGATTCAGGGCCTGAGCGAATCGGACCAACATCACCTCATGAAAGCTATCGAACAGGTGTGTCCCATGCCGCCTCCAGTAATCCTTCTGAAGTGGCTTAACAGAAGATAGATAATGACTCTTATCACTGTGGCGCCTAGTAACTTTGATGTTGCTGAAGCCAGTATGACAGAGTTCGTCTAGTGATAGTCATCTATTTTGAGGACTTGGAGGCTAATAGTTCTCCAGAGACGACCATTACTATCGAATACAATCTGAGAAGAGTCAAATATTTTCGGAAAAGGAAACGTTGCAAAAAGTCTATGAAGCACTTCTTGAAGAGCATCGGGCTTTACAAACAAATTACGATGATGTGGTCTCTGAGAAGGATGATACTTTGAACAGGCTACGAGATATGCGGCGTGATGTAGATAATAAGCGGGTCGAGAAGGCCGACGGGATATTGCGTTCTGAAAATGAGAGGCTGAGAACTGACTTGTCTGTTGTCTGCTGTATTCATTGCTCAATAACCTGATTGCGACCTTCAGGCAGAAGAGTGAAGACAATCTCGCCATGACAGAATTGGAGCTAGAGAAGAACACCAACTTGATCACGGAGTTGACGAAAAAGGTCGATGAATTGCAACCCAAAGCTGATGAAAGGGATAAGCTCAACGACAAGCTTGATGAGTAAGTCAAGTTTTTAATGTTGGGAACTATGCTTTGATCTTGTTACTTAGATATCGCCATGCTGCTGACAAGTTGCAAAAGACTGAAAATGTTATGGAAAAGTACAAGAAAAAGCTCCAGGAAGGCGCCGACCTACGTCAACGCGTCAAGGTGAAGCCACCCGTGTCGTATAACTTGCCAGAGTGGGTGTACTCAAGTGTCGTTTCAGGCTTTAGAAGTACAGAACGCCGATTTGGTGGATACAAATGCCTCGATAGAAGAGGAATATCGCAAAGTGTCTGCCTTCAAGCCTTTGATGGAATCATACAAAAATCAAATTGCCGACCTCGAATCCAAGAACTCGGCACGCGCTCAGGAAATAGACGCCGTCAAGTTTGAACTCGAACAGAGCCGAACGAAACTTAAAATTACGATAGAAGAGCGTGCCAAGGATTCAGAGACGCTCGAACTGTACCAAGAACGAGTTCGGGAGCTTGAGCTAAGCTCACATCGGCTGGTAGGGTCTGGTAATGTGCGCAGTGATGTCCAGGGCCATGGTACCTCTGATGAGTTTACGGAGACCGAGCTGATGAATAGTGGTGATGATGACCATGCAGGTCTAGGACTTGGAGGAGAGTTGGACGACGCTCTCCAGGGTACAACAATGACAGACCTGAAGTTGCAGATCAGAAAGCTCAAGAGGGAATTAGAGGCCGTGCGAAAAAACGAAGTCGACGCAAGCCACGTCTTGGTTCTGGAAAATTTATTGGAAGATGCGAATAGGATGAAAGCAAGGTATGAAAGCGATTACCTTGCGGCCCATCGTGAGAAGTTGGTACTTCAGCGTGACTTGGAAGAGATTCGGAGTGGAAAGTCGTTAGGAGACGGGTAGGATTATATTTTCTAACATGTGGACGGGAGTGCTGATGGGAAACTTGTTAGTGCCGAGGCTACAATTGCCCTCCGACAACGTTTGAACGAAACAGTCGAACAGTTTGAGACTCTACGGAAAGAATATGCAGAACTGGAAGTCAAATCCGAGACTCAGAGCCGAGAGTTGACTATTGCTAAATCGGATCGTGAGTACGGTTTAGATACAGAGAGCGCTAGAAGATTTACCCCATATCATCAAGTTAACTTGGTTAACAAGGATCAGTTGGATATCCTGGCTACACTTCGAGAGTCCGTGAATGAGGATAAGGCTGCCCTGGAGGTGGACATCGATCGGCTCAAGAAGCAAAACAAGGAGCTGAGCGACAAGAATCGCATGCAACTTGAGCAAGTCAACGCTCTGCTACTTGAAAAGGTCAACATGCAGAGTGAAGATATCGGACATCGAGAAAAGATGCTACAGAAGGAACGAGATTTCGGGCAAGTATTGTCAGTGATTTGCACTGTGGGCTGATGTTAACATTTCAATGCAGCGACCTACGCGCGGCCATATCAGGCAAGGATCTTCCAGAAGATATCAAGATGCGCCTGCTTGCTCTCCATGAGGAGAATGTGACTTTGAGGGAAACAAACAAGACCACTTTGGAGAAGTTAAACAAAGCCAAAGCGGTAAGTACACGGCCTCTTTGAAACAATTTTATAATTTATTGTTGTGCAGTTCGTCAAGTCACAAGATAAGTTGTTCAAAGAACAATTCGCGGCCAGTGGGAGCTCCACGCCAGTGCGTTGTTTTTTTATGTTGTTATACAATAGCCGCCTTTTGAAACACTGTTCAGGGCCTTTTTGAGGAGGCAGAGGCGAGCTTCCGCTCTCAGATCAAGGTACTGGAGGAAGAGGTAGCGCGTCAAAAGGTGAGATGGTTAGATGTTGCAGTTGTTCAAGGTGTAATTTAGTTCACAGACGTTGATGGCGGACTCGACAAGGAGGTACCGACGGGAACAGGAACTCATGATGAGTGCGATTCATAACCTTGGGATGCGCACTGCTCGGGCACATCTTGGCGCCCAAGCAAGAGAGCCGACTGCGTGGCTGGGCAATCTGCGTAAAACGGTGCGTGCACATGGCTTGCATCCCGCTTTTGTTGTAACATGGATAGATAGGTGAATCCAGCGGTGCGGCGGACATGAGTTTTCATCAGCTTTTTTTAATAAGGATTTAGTTTATGATCAGCATAGTTTTTATTAATATATACCCACACTACATGTTTTGACTCTTTACTTTGATTATCATTTATGACTCGAATTGTGTCGTTGCCACCTACATATACAGAGGCACGACTCAAGCCCGATGGCTGCAATGACGAGCGTTCTTATTAACGGCAGCGTCCTTGAGGGTGGTGGGCAGATTCTGCGCAACTCAATTTCGCTCTCTGCGCTGCTTGGCAAGCCGGTCTCCATCAACAAGATTCGGAACTCTCGCAAGCCTCCTGGGCTGAAAAATCAACACCGAACAGGTGGGTATAACTTTTTTTTTCTCCCCTACAGCCGCTGAAAACAGCGCCAGGGTTAGAGCTCGCGGCAAAAATTGCATCTGCACAACTTAATGGGGCGACCAATGGGTCCATGACTATTGATTTTATCCCTGGACGTATGTCCCTTCCTGGCAACTTTGTGGCCGACTCTGTGACGGCAGGGTCCACGACGCTTCTGTTGCAAATCTCTCTCCCGCTTCTCCTCTTTGGCCGGCCTATTGTGGGTTCCACGGTACAACAGTCGACGTTGACGCTGCTGGGAGGGACGAATGCGACTCAGGCCCCACAGATCGACTATATCCAACATGTGTTTCTGCCGTTTATACGGCGACACTTTGGGCTGTGCGGGGAGGCGGCGGTAGAGCTGGAGGTGCGTAAGCGGGGGTACTTTCCCAAGGGCGGTGGGGAGGTGCACGTTACGGTGACGCCGTTAACACGTACGCTGCGGGCGGCAAAGGTGTTGGAGCGGGGGGGTGTACAGCGCATCGGGGGCATTGCGCATTTTGCCAAGCTACCGACAAGCGTAGGAAGGGATATGGTGCTTGGGGCGCGGCGGAAGTTGAGAGAGGTGGATGACACGGGGGAGGTCGGGGTCGATATTCAGTTTAAAAGAGAGACGGACGAGAACTCGAGGGGTGGAGGGAGTGGGATTGTGTTGTGGGCTGAGCTAGAGGGCGGGGGTATTGTAGGGGGCAGTGCTGTTGGTCGGAGGGGTATCAGCGCAGATAAAGTGGGTGAAGAGGCAGCTGGCGAGTTGTTGCGCGCTTTGCAGGCTGGTGGTGTGGTCGACGAGGTGTGTTGTTTTTTTTTATTTTTATTACGAGTTCACTTCAAAAATTTTCAGTGGCTACAAGATCAGATTATTATATTCATGGCCCTGGCGGAGGGCAAGTCGGAAATCAAGTGTGGAAAAGGCGGGCTAGCGCTGCACACCAAGTGAGTTTTTTTTTTATTTTAGATTTTCATGTCCCTCTGAAACAGTCTAGGACGGCCATCTGGGTCGCGGAACAATTGACGAATGCGGTGTTTGAGGTTGAAGAGCTGCCGTCGGGGCACACCGTTATTCGTTGTGAAGGAATCGGATACACATAGATGGATTACAGAATAGTACCATATTATATAAGTTACATAAAAATGTTCGAATGCCTCTAACGATTCCATGACAAGAGGGACATGTCACCGAGACGTCTAAAGAAAGAGTGGGGTTGATGGACTGCGGAGGCGGAGAAACGATGAGAACGGACCTGGGTTTGACGAGATGACGGATGGTGCCGAGGATGGCAAGGAGAACGAATACTGCTGCGGAGGCTACATAAGCCCAGCCAAGGAAGGGGTTCTTGCCGCCTATCCAGGAGACGGTTGAAATGACAAAAGACTTTGTGCCCTTGAATTGTAGAACGGGAAAGTCTTTGTAAAGAAGTGGGTTAGTTTTTTTTTTTTTTTGCTTTTGCTTTTTGCAAGATGAGAGACGAACTAAGGCCAATGATGATGCGGTATGTGCCCTTTTTCATGGGTGCGGTATCATTTCGGCCGTAGAGTTTAGTGAAAGTGGGGAGACCGGCTGTGCGCATCCAATTCTGGAAATGCTCGTCTGCATGGAGATCGGGTGGTGGGTTGTCAGAGGTGTAACCGTTGGGGTAGAGGAGGCGCCAATTTGGAGGTGGGACGAGACCAGTCTCGTTGTATCGAGAGTTTGGAGCAGAAACGTACTTTTTTGCTTCACCTGGCCAGGCGATACCCTTTGAGGTGAATTGATAGGTCTCTGGTGAACCGTCACCACCGGGGACGTTCTGGAGGGTGGGACTTGAAAAAGTGTCTTGAGGTGGGTTAGAAAAAACAAAAACAAAAAAAAAGTGTTAGAATAAAGAGACGACTTGCCGTTGAAGAGAGAATTGGCAATGAGGCCACACGGGTAGATGGGGATGTGGTCGATGGTAGCGAGGGGTTTGCAGTCGCTGTTGTCGAGATCACCGGGGGTGACAAACTTGCCTTTGAGCTGGTCCGAGTTCTGGCTCTTTACGTAGCGGCGATGATTCTGGTAAAAGTTGGTGAGCTTGTAGTAGAAGAGGACGGAGGGAGGGAGTTGAGCGGCGATTTCGAATTCGACGATGCACTGGCGCTTTGCGGTGATATCAGTGACGTTTGTGTTTGCAGAGTTGTCGAGAAAGGCGTAACGAGGAGTGGATGGGATGGGGTCTGAAGAGCGCAGACGGTAGTTGAATCTGTCGTGAGGGAGGTCGGAGAAGGCAAGGTCGGAAAGGGAGGAAGAGGGAGTGAGATTCTCGCATGCAGAGTAGTCAAAAGTCATTTCAGAGACGAGAGACGAGCCCCAGATGAGGAGACCACCGATGGGAGCAAAGATAATACCGATGATGAAGAGGGTTGGCAAGACGGTCTTTGGAGTGAGAATAGGCTGCCAGGCCTTGAGACGTTGTTGCTTGAATGCAGTATTTGCTGGACGACGCCAAGCACCTTTTTCTTTTTTGTGTTCATTGTGGTCGTCGTTGCTGTGAGGCATAGCGGGAAGAGACAAGTTGGGGTGACTTATGTCAGCAATCATATGGTTTCTTCAGTTCCAATAGATGCGATTAACGCGCCGACAGCTGCACTTTGCGGATTATTCGATCGCACTGCATCTCTCGACCGTTTTCCTGCCAAAGTCACTGCCCATTTTGCTGCACTTTTCCCGGTCCTCGATGAGATCCCGGTGCTGTCCACGACTCACAGCGATCGCGCGCTTGTCCGCTTCCGTGCGATGATCCAAGACACCTCGCCTGGTCCTCAAATGTATCTTGCACGCACCGCTGACCAATCTTTGTCTGGCTGGGGCCTTCCTGTGACTGCTGACGTCAACCATCTCGATCTCAGAGAGTGCACTGTCCTCTGGGCAGTCAGTGTCCCCGGCGAAAGCCACTGGTGTTCACTTGCACTCGATGGCCCGTCATCCACTGCCACCCCCAGCTATCCCCACAAGTTTCCCATCCCACACACACCCCATCACGGTGTCCAGGTCAAGGTACACCCGATCGACATCCTCTTCCCCTTTCCATCTCACCCTTCTTTCAGATCTACGACACTGCACAATCATACACATCAACAGAGCTGCACACTTTTGTCGGTATTCTCACTTCTGAACCGTGCGTCCCTCGTCTTTCTTTCCGCTGTTCCCTTCTTACCTGCCTTCTCTAGTCTCCACGCTGATCTCGATCTCCCCGCTCCTGCCCATGTCCCCACCCTTCACGTCTTGTTCTCCCAGCCCGTCCCTTCCACAATCATTCCCCGCCCACATCTCCCTCTCCCAGCCATACGCCACCAACTCATCGACTGGATCGCAGATCAGGCCCTCGCTGGTGATCGTCATGCAGCAGAATGGGCACTTCTCTGTGCCATCGCCCGTGTGCAAGTCCTTTTCTTCTCTTCATCCTCATAGTCTCACACCTTTCTCTCAAGCCAATCCCGCAACCCTCCCATCCTCCCCCTCTCTCTCACCCTCTCCCGCTTCCCTTCACCGCCCCCTCATTCAACCACACCTACCCTCTCACACGTTCTCTCACTCCTCTTTCCCCTGTTAACCACCATCCCATTGTCCCTCGACAAACTCAATTCTACTACCTTTGCACCAGAATCAAAAAACGAGGATCTCCACAGCGGCTGCCTCCAGCTCCCCTCTGGCACCGTCTGCCTCGTTACCGAGAGCGGCGTCACTGAAGGTACCGTCTCTGAGCGTGGTACGCCCGTAGCTTCTACACAACATACATCATCTGACCTTGTCCCTCATAGGTCTCGCCAATCTTTCTGCTCTCCAAGACCTCATCAACACCCAGACACTCGACTATATCTTTCCATACAGCCGATTCCAGTTCAACACTGACATTGCCTTCCTCGTCCTTAGTCAAGGCACCAAGAGCGCCTTTTTCCAGGTCCCTCTTATCCCAAACACTAGCTATCCTTACTCACCCTTCCATTTAGACCAACGTAAACGTCCCACTCCACCCCTCTTCTGCCCCACATCTTTACAAACCTGCGGACGCCGTCCTATGCCCCAGCCACGAAAAACTAGAAATATTCAGGCACTGGGTGGGTTCAGCAAAGGTGGGAAAGGTCACTGTTGGTGAGCAGACTGCTCAGGTGAGTGGCTTTGCCTTTTTTTTTTTTTTTTTTTCTAACAATGTCCTCAGTTCATTCAAGAGGATTTCGTAAGGGAACGCCAGGCAGCACCAGAAGCCTTCTCTTCCAACGACTTGATCCATCTGATGATGCTCGCCAGGTGGATACATCACCTTACTAAATTCGTCGCTAATATGGCTTTTCAGGCTGCTCGCACTGTCCCTTCAAGCTGCAGAGATTACCATCCCGATATGGGAGATGGCCAAGGCACTCGAGGCAGGTCGAAAGGCCCGCATCGCTCAACAATAATATCTATCTATTCTCAAGTTTACCTGCCTCTACCCAAATGTCTCCCAGCTCGGCGACAACCTTTGGGAGCAGCGCAGACACCGTTTCAGCATCTTTTCCACTCCCTTCGAGGTAGTATTTGATCTATGTCGATTCTCAAGTCTTTCCACATTCCCAAAAGAACAACTGAGACTGACCTTGGGTTCTGTCCCACTCGTGCTGCAAGTGACTTTGAGTGACAGTCACATGATGAAAGAAAGGCAAAACACACCGCGTCGTGAGGACAATGTTGGTTCCTTCTCCTCGGTTCTCTGCCCTGAACTGGATCATATGTCCAGAAGAGAGCGGGAGGGATGGTTTGAACGTTGGGGGGTTCGTGCTGTCGTACCCAGTGGTCAGATCTATCACACTGGTCACTGTTAGCCCCGCTATCGAACGCGGATACGACGACGGCCCATCGTCCTTGTCCAAAAAACTAAACAAACTACCAAAACCACGTAGCAGAGACAGACATACATCTCCAAATGAGCGGATCCGTGCAAATATCTTGTCAATCGTGGGTGGATCGTCGCAGATAAAATAGCTGTTGCTGGTCTACATGCTGTTTTGGCCGTTTTACATTTTGGATATCAACTGCAAAAACTTGCCTGGAAATAACCATACCTGGTGCCGCTACAGTAAACACCTAACCATAAACCTCACCACACAGGGTAGCTTACCGATCGTATAGATCCTGCAAGTGGGATTTCACCGTCTTCCCCTCCCCATGCAGAGCAGCCACGAGCTCTGCAAATACCATCTGGAAAAGTCCCATACAGATCATTTCAACTAGGCGAAAGAGTAAAGTCGCACCGTCGCCGCGACTCCGTCCTTGTCACGGATCTCAGAGCCAAACATGAATCCAATGGCTTCCTCGTAACCAAAAGGAACTTTGTAACCCTGCCTGACAAGATCAAGAGCCGCGTTTCCAATGAATTTGAACCCTTAAAAAACGTTTTTTTACATTCAAAATAAAATCATCAATAGTAAACACTCTCCCACCAGTCAGACATTCAACGAATCGGAAACCTTCCACTTGTGCGATCCTTTCGAGCATTTTCGAACTCACCGTAGAAGCCACCATTGCAAGTCGGTCGACAGGCTTCCCAGTTGACTTGTACAGCTCAAACGTCCGGTAGCCAAATATGACACCCAGTTGATCCCCTGTGAATGTAGTCCATCTCCCGTTATGACTGAATATTGTGGATTGTTCAGAAAAACAGAGTCATAAAAATAAAATAAAAAAGACACGCAACTCTTTCTCCGCGGCAGAAAAGCGATCCGAATCAGGATCCTGAGCAAGGACATATGCTGCCCCCTCCCGATCGGCGGTCTTCAATGCGAGATCCTGATTCCCTTTCAATATTCTGCTCCCGCCTCTGCATAGTAACAAACACTCACCAAGGCACCTGCCATATTGGATCAAGGATATTTGACCACCAGAAAAAAAAAAAAAAAAGAATTCTACCTTTTTCTTCAGGATTAGGGAATCGCACTGTGGGGAACTCTGGATCTGGATGCCTTTGTTCCTTGACCGGCGTGTACGGTGTAAAGCCAAAAACTGAAAATGCTTCTGCCACAAAGCGGTCACTGACTCCATGCATAGAGGTGTTGACAAACTTGACACCACATGTTCCGTTCGTTGATCTGTGTGCCAAATGTCAAATGTAGACTTGGATGTGTACACATTGTGTACCGTGTTTGGTTAAGGCGCGTCAGTTCCTCGAAGTATTCTTTATACATACGGTCAGTAGGATCTTCAAGGAACTGGGACGTGGTGTTATCGTCAAGGTCCCAAGATACAGGTTTGAGGTTGGCCTTGATGGCATCGGAAATGCCTACATCGTGCGGCCCAATTATCTAAGTGGAAGTGAGACATAATTTGTAGCACTAGGTCCTCCTTAAACACACTTGAACCCCGTTTTCCCAATACACCTAGTACTCGATCAGCACAACATACTAGGTGTTGCATGACATCTCGCCTTGTAGCCGTTATCTTGCTTGAAAAGACGTCATAAATTGTGTGTGGCAAACTCGGAAAATATGACTTACCTTTGGGTTGTGGCTTGCTGCCATATTGTTAACACTTGTAAAGATAGTGACGTCCAAGTGAGCTACCTGTAATCATGACCCCGCATGCAGCACCAAGCCTCTTAACACTGAACGGAACCCTACAGAAAGTTTAAGTGACAGAAACAAGGGAGCAAGTCCCCAGACAGAGTTTTCATACATCGGAGTATGGACCAAATCACGAAGTAGAAAGACTTTGACACCCTTGGCTATGAATGCAGCAGCAGTCAATCGAGCCCATTGTTCGGAGTTGTGACGGTGGTCATGCCCAATTACAACGCCTCGTGTAGCAGCGTTGTTTACATGTGCAACGACATACGCGCAGAGACCCTATGAACAGCGGACCACATGAGGATGGAGTTGATGAACCTCGGTTCTGGCTAACCTGTGACGCTTGGATGACAGTCAGATCTTTCTTAGAGTAAGCACCTGAATCTGGACAGAAATACTGATGCTACCATTCATACGAGCCCATCCAGCCTCCATCTTGCCTCTCAGGCCTATTGATCGCTTGAGTTTGGTCCAGCAGCAGACGTAGAGAAGTAGCTATACCGGCTGTTCCAAACTCAATTCGCACCCTGCGACTCCGATGAAGCTGCCTGATAATATGCGAGCACAAACATGAATTCACCTCATTCGCTTTCCCAGTTCTTCTGTATCGCCAGCGTCCCACAGACTCTTGATATCTCGACGCGTTACCTGGTTCTAAAAGGCAGAGGGTTGATATTGGTGTATACTGCGGCCTAGACCGCAATTACCTGGTCCAAGCGGAGCCATTCGTCAACGAGGTCCTTGAGGACAGACATCTGAAGAGGGTCAAGCGAATCTTGGATTTTCGTAATTATTTACATGGCACGTGATCCCACATCGGACCGCTGGTCCGGCTCAATTAATGTGTTGTAGTAACAAGTACATACACATATTCATGAATGAAGGAGGTTTTTGGGAAAGTCAGGACTTTTGAAAGCGGATTGAAGCGACTCTGATATGGCAGCTTTCATATCAAGTGGGACACCGAGCGACGCGTCAACACATGATTCTTTGCCACCAGGATTGGATCGAAACGTTCTCAAATAGAACCTTGAGACACCTGATGTATAGAGCTTTGCTGGGCCACCCGACCCAAAATCAATGGAATCCCAACGCAGTCTGTGGAAAACTTATGCTTCTTGAGAAGGGCCAGTAAGTTATAATTGGCTTACCTTAGAACTGAATTGACTGAAAGTGTTGTTCCTTCGACTCCAAATGACGGAGGTCGACCTTTGTTCGCGTCTTGCAACATGAGATGACTTGTCACAGACAATAATTTCTCAAGACGACTAGGCTCGAGATTTCGTATCAAGGATTCGCGTATTTTCACTGCAACTGCCGTGATATCGGTTCCCTCGTGAGCATCTATCTTTTCAGTAGGAACCTAGTTCGTGCCAATAACTCCGTTAGTAACCCTAAAGAAGCGAGTTCAAAAGTTAAACGTATACAAACAATCAATACAGCGTTCCCAGCAACATCGGGTGATACAAAAGTGGCAATGACTTCGCGATACTTGCATTGCGTTTAAAAACAGGGCCTGATAACGACAGAGAGGAGAGCAACCTACACTAGTGGCATTGGTTACTTTCAAGACTGAGAAAGGCAAATACCGGTTGAGAACGGTCACAACAAACGCTGACAGGCAGTCTTGTAAGGACAGCTTTAACGTAGGGCTGTGTTGTTGAACCTCTCCTCTAAGGATTTCGAGCTGCCGCACTGACATTCTCCAGTCGACTTGTGATGTTGCCTGGCCTAGCTGTAATGGCTTAATTTCCTCTCTATCGCGGCGGTGGGTGAGATGAGGAAACAGTGGCGAGTATCTTTCAACCGTTTTGTCATCTGGGATAGGAAAATGGTGCCGCATAATGGTCGGATTTGGCAGATTCAGTTTATGCCCATCATATATTTGTGAAACTGTATTCATGAAGCGGTGAAGGAGTGTCAAATCACCTTGATAGTGAGTACTCGTCTATTGAGCAGCATAATATCGAGCAAAAAGGACGGGTTCGTACCTAGAGTATGGTGCCAGGAGACACCGATGGCGGTGTTGCAGTCTTCGCATATCGTGAGATTGACCGTCAGAAGAGCTACGTCCTCATTCACGGGAGTCTTTGCCGGTGGGTGGCTCAGATATTGCTTGAGATCGCTTTGGTCTTGGATGACCCAACCTTTGAGTGGCATAGTGGCAGAGTACGTAACCTCTACAGGAATAGCGACATGAAGAAGGACGATCTAAGAACGAGGAATTTGCCAGGAATCAAGGTGGTCTTATCCAGCAAAGTTTACATTACTCACTTCCCAATGCTCAGGACCACCTGTTCGACGGAGGCGACCAGCTACGTGAGGGAATAGGTCGATGGCGCGACACAGGGCATGTCTAAACTTGATCACGTCCAGTTGTAGGGGGATGACATGAACAGTCCTTATCTTCCATATGTGTAGCTATAAGTCAGCCAGCCTCACAACGCCAGTCGATATAGGTAGAGAACGGACAAATGTCATCCATAGGTCATAGCCCGGTAGAGAGATAATGCTCATGACGCTTATGTGGTAGAATGTATATCACTAGTTGCTAGGATAGACACATGATATAGGAGGTCATAAGTCAAGTCGGGGTTTTGCATCTATAACGTAAAGGATAAAGCGGGAATGGCCTTTTGGCGCTCGCAGATTCTACGTCAAGTATAGCACAGTGACAACGATAGTAGACAAACACTTAAAGTGATTGCAAAAAATGGAGTAAAGAATTATACAGTTGACAGTGCTGATAAATCAAGGAATGCCAAAGTTGTTCGCCGAATAACCTGTACGAGGGTCGACACTTGCAGGCTTCGTGAGCCGAGTCATGCACCACTAAAGGCGCGTGGGGGTATCGCCATTGGCGTTGGGAATTGACGGGCTGGCGTGAATGCCAGAGTTATTCAAACGAGGAAGCCGAATTTTGAGCGAAGGAGTCACTGGCATAGCGGCAGGGGAATCAGATACTGCAGCAACGATAGGGGAGACGGGCCCTCGCCGGGCAGGCAGATTTGTCGACTTCTTGCGTGGTTTTCTTTCCCGCTTTTCTTTCTTTGGTTTCTCCACCATCTCTGTACTTTCTTTGCCTTCCGTATTGGGTAGCTCATCTTCTCTATCCTTGCGCTTTCTGCCCCGCTTCTCCTTCACATCTGACGTACCAATTGCTGGATCTTTTGATGGTGGGACTCCACGAGCCCGTCGAGGCTGCCCGAGAAAGTTAAAACTTTACACATCATGAGCATTATGAATCACCTTGAGTGGCGTTGCGGACGAGGGTACGACAGAAGCTGCTCCCAGAAAGAAGCTGTGGTCAGTCTCTTCAAGCTAAAAAAACAATTGGGAAGCGATTCCATTCTGAAGGCAAGTGGTCTGACCTTGATTTGCGGCTGCCGCAATTTTGCAGACGTGGCAGTAGGACGCGGTGGGGGGGGCACTGGACCATCAAGGGCCATACTATCTCTGCCTGAATCATCGGCGCGTTTTACAGAGCTCTTTACACATCGTCAGTAAATGTTTAGACCTGAAATTGTACAACTTACTCTGGACGAAATGCTTGTCAAAGATGAGTCGAAGTTGTTCTTACTTCTCGATCGTAATTCACGAGTACTTTGCTCCGGCGCTGATGGTTGGATAACCTTCTTCCGCTTCGCGGTCGACGATGGTTGGTATTCATTAGATGCAGTATTTCGTTGAGCTCTAGCGGAAGTGCGAACCGATCCGTTGGAACCAGATGCTTTCCAAGGCGTCTTTAATGGGGTCTCTGCAACCTGTAATTCTCTTTGAGCCATAATCCATAGGGGGAGACATATATCGCCAACCTTCGTAGTGGTGACCTTAGGTAACCTAATCACTCGACTACTACGTCCGAGGGCAGTTTTTTCCAATTCAATTTTTGCAACGGTGGCGGGAGTACCATTGTATAAGTTTTGCGAGAAGGAAGATGTGGTAGCACGAGGTTGAGAGATTTGTAGAGTACATAACATCTAAGAACCACAGTCAGCCTCAAATGAGTAGGTGACGGAGAACCGACATCACCTGAGCGACCCTCAATTCCTCCGGATCATGAGGTGAGGTCAGGGTTTCAGGTATCACACGATCATCGAGGTCATCTAGAGAGCTGAGAGATGTGAGCGGTGACGACATTCCAGAAGCAAAATTCGAGTCTCTAATCATATGAGTGAGTCGTTGTAAGCGAAATTTTGGTGACAGTTGTTACGTACTTGTCAATTTGGGGGTCAGTTTTGTTCAGTTTACTCCAGAAATCCAGTATGATTACACGTTCAGGCACTCGGTAGCGGCGCCCATTAATTAACACTTCATCTACAGTCAATTTGGGCACTGTAGCGGCTGCGCGATCTACTTCAGAGTGAACAATCTCGATATTGCCATTGTTGAATTGTCGAGGTTTTGTTATTTCAATAGAGGGTGCATTCTGTCTGGGGATCCTGCGTTTCGGGGGCTGAGGGTGAGAATACCTAAGTACAGAAACTCGATAAAAGGATATGATAAGGCTCACAAGGATCTGTTCCGCATGATTTGGGCACATCCATTTTTTGCTGAACGGTGGCATACTCGAGAGGGGAGGATCGAGACAATCGAGATGCCAATGGAGGCTGCAATGGTCACAGGATATGATACCTTTCCATGCCTCGGGTGTAATCTTTGAAAGAGTAGAAGATCTTCGAGCGCGTTTAGTGGCTGGAGCAGCCGCAGCAAGTCCTCCAGGAAGGGCCGAGGTACCGCAACGAAAACAAAGCACAGGGACACCGTTCCTATCTTTTAGTCGATAAGGATCTCTATCTTCCAGCTGTCCGTGCCGGCTATAGGTATATTAATGCTGATAGTATGGTGTGAAGCGATGGTGTTTAAACATACTTGAGACGCGGTGGCTTAATCTCTGAAGTATCAACATAAGTTCCCTTCGGACCCGAACCCACTGCGCTCAGACTAAGTTCTATGGCATGAGCTAGACACATGGCAACTGCACATACCATCTTTAAAAAATGATCGAACGTCTTCTGGAAGCTGGAACTCGGTGGGGATAGTGCTTTCTACTTGCTGAATAAGAGGGGACAAGAGTGAAGGTGGCGGTTTACGCGGGGGGTGCTACACAGGTATGATGTCGTCTTCAAGTTTTACATACAAGTCAAGAGCATACTCACCTTGCGTATGGTACAACTTGGGCAAAACCACCTACTATCGCCCTCATCCACACTCTCCATTGGGGGATCCAGGCACCATAAGTGAAAGGCTCGTGGACAACCGTCACAATATACGAGGGCACCATAAGAGCGACATGACGAACAGTGGTCATCGTTGTTTAACTGTACGTATAAGTTAACCAAAGGGATGGAAAGATGGAGAGTCAACGCACCAAGTTGCTTTGAGGTGGATCAGGGGTGTGTAGAGACACTGGTTTTGGTTCTTCCTTCACTCTAACCACAGCTGACTCAATTTCCTTCGCCTTCCCTTTGTCTCTTCTCTTTGGCCGTCCAGTGTTGCTCATCGTCATGCCGCCCTGCAAGTTTTGAGTAGGATTTGACCGAGACACTGATGGTTCATTATCGACTACCATGGAGTCGGGTTCCAAATCGAATGATATCGGGATGGCAGATGATGCGGACGCAAGCTCACTGTCTATAATAGGATCTGCGCCAGCGATAGCACCGTTTTGGTTTCGAGCCGAAGCACGTTGAGCGCGACCAATGGCAGATCTGAGCGTGTGACGTGGTGAGAGGGAGAAAATGGTTGGCACGACCACATAGAGCATAAAGAAAACATAGGGGAGAACTCAACAGTCAGAACACTGAGCTTGGTTAGAGGAGGGAAATGAGAGGACTCACTTAGTGCGCTTTAGGCGGGTGGCATCTGGCTCATGGCCTATCAAAGTACCATGCATAATGCCTGAGTATGTTGATCCTGGATCAGACGGGGGTAGATAGGAAAAAACCGTTGAGGGCTTTCTGGGGTCACGCTTGAGCAAAGACTGCTGAGTAGAGACTACAGACGGAGGTCCCGGGAGGATTTCTGTAGCAAGACTAGAATCGCCCTCTAGATGCGCTGGCTGAAAGACTGGTACTCCTGATGACATGTAAGCTGGTATACTTGCCGTAGACGCCATCCCTGCGTGATTTTGAGCTCCTGGAGGCCCAAAAACACAAAGTGCGTGAAAAACAAGACCGTGACGGGGAGGCCAATCAAGCGGGCAGTCAAGTTCAAGCACAACTCAACGGCAATCGCAATTTCGGTCGCAATGGCCTGTAACTCGCTGTACTATGACACTTTATCCACGTATTTCAGACTTGTACATAATTGGGTTTATTATCTACGCCGACGCCAGTGTCGAACAACCTGTAAAAAATAGTTGTCCTCCCAATATATCAACATTGCCGAAGAAAGGCTCGCAAGGAGCTTGGGTTCAATTTCTGCGCCTTGATCAGGTTGAACGTTGAACATTTGCCTGTCTGCAATTCATTTCCTCCGTAAATGATTGAAATGAAGCAGAAACTCACACTCGCACATGCCCACGAAAAGAGCGAGCACCCGTCATTGTCAGTGAAGATGCGCAATATCGTCGGCGACATACAGTATAACCAAATCACCATTCGAACAACACGAAGGTCACAATGCATAAAGCGTCAAATATGAGTTCGTGCTGATTGAAATACTCTGAAATGGTTAAGTGGCCAGCCATGCTCTCGGAAGATGTAGTGCTGCAGCACGGTGTTGCTAGTGCACCGTTCGTGCCCGGTGATACGAACCAAGAGGTAATAAAAACGTATGAGTAGTTTCGTTGTAACGATATAGATCGATTAGATCCTAATGTTGGAAGATTCGAATAGTACGATTCTAATAAAGTTCTTAGTCTCGATAAAAGGAAGTAAAACGAGGACTCACTTCGACATCCAACATTAAAGAGGAGGTTTACGACTGCCCGTGCAAGTAGTATTTCAGCATCACGCCTCTATTTGGTGAAGAAAGGGTAAGGTAGCTGAAAGGATAGGATTTTGACCTATTTTAACCTTGGTTTGACAGAAATTGACCCTAATTGACCCCACCCAGACCTGCAAATCGCTGGTCGTACACACATCACCAAACAACTTCCTTCACCAATGGCCAACACAACCGTAACCGGCGCACACTCCATCCATGGAAAAAATCCACAAGTGGGTATTAGTATCGACACCATATATCTACTATTCTAATTTACCCAGTTCCTGGTCGAAACTGTCATCCGAAATCGTATTTATGAGTCCAGTTACTGGAAGGAGCACTGTTTTGCCCTTACTGGTATGTCAATTCAATACTTCTACATCTGCAATGCAGTTTTACAGACGCCAAGCCGAGAGCTTGATTGATAAGGCTATTGAGACACGCTGCATCGGAGGCGTATATGGCAATCAGCGACCTACACAATTCATATGTCTTGTTCTGAAACTGCTCCAGATACAGCCAGAGAAGGAGATATCGGTCGAATACTTACGTGCCGAAGAGTTCAAGTAAGGGTATCATATCACACTTTGCCATCATATACTTGGGTGAATGATATAACAGATACCTCCGTGCTCTGGCCGCCTTCTACATACGACTGACCTTCCGTGCGGTGGATGTATACGAGTTACTGGAACCATTATTAAAAGACTATAGCAAGCTACGGTCGCGTGATATGTGTATGCCCTTTATTGCCTCTTCCACTAATAGCATTTCTGAAGCTCCGTAACAGCTGGTTTCTCGTTGACTTATATGGACGAATATATTTATGCGCTTTTGACGGAAGAACGGGTATGCGACATAATATTACCGAGACTTACTAAGCGCCAAGTTCTTGAAGAAAACGGCGAAATCGGGCCTAGAAAAAGTCGCTTGCTGGATGCGATGGAAGGTAAGAGTGATACTGGCAGCGACAAAAGCCGTAGTGTCAGCAGGAGCTTGAGTAAGAGGCGCAGCTGGAGTGGAAGCGAGAAGAGAGGCAAAAGTGGAAGTCCACATCGAGGAGGTAGCAGGGGCAGGAGTTTAACCCGAAGGTTGTCATCCAGTACTGGGTCTCGATACGTATCGAGGAGTCCCTCCGGGACAAGGTCTGGCTCTGCGTCTCCATTTGGTTCACACAGTCGTAGCATATCTCCAGACAGAATGGAAATAGACGCAGCCGTGTGACAACTTCGCCTTTATATTACTTTTTCTTTTGTATATCAAATTCCTGCTTTTTCCAAACACCAAGCTGCGCAGCAAGTGATTTCCACCGCTCCTCTACGAATGGTAGATTCCCGAGCGCTTTAAGGGTAGCTGGGGACAAATATCCCCTGTTGTGATGCTTGCCATACCAAACTACAAGGGAATAAGCTGTGTTTTCTCTGACAAATTATAATAACGGACCAATATCTTCTCGGCGAGTGGGTGCAGCTGCGATTCTGTCTGTCCGACCTTTGATACAATCACGGAGGGCTAGTGGATTGTAGAATTGGCAGACAATTTTGCCCCCGTTAGTTTCTATCGCCTTGATAGCACTCTTGGAAGCTCGGGAAGGTTTGATGTAGATGGGTGTCTTGAAGTGCTGGGAGCCCTGATGTAACATTCAGCAAACTGGCGGAGGGTGGTTTAAATAGAAAACTTGCATCTCCAAGAATTTTAATTCCATCATGGACATCATGCACACAGCCACTGAGAAGTAAGTCCCGGGCGGTGATTGGACGCTCCGGTGACGAGGTAAGTCGGCCTTGGTCTATCCAGTATTGTATTCTGTCAAGGTTCACGGGTGCCCACGTCTTGGAGTTTCTGCGAAGTAAATTATGGGCTGCGAGGTAGACGAAGACATGGACCACATACTGGTTGATGAAACCACGTTTTGGGAAGAGCTTGGTAATGGGCGTTTGACCACCCTCAAAGCCAGGTTTTATTCCAGCACCGGAGCGCGACTTTTGTCCATTGGCGCCTCGTCCAGCGGTTCTGCCGTACCCAGAAGCTTGACCTCTTCCAACTCGTTTTTGCTAAGAGGTTTGGACGCTAAGAGGACATCCTTTGCTTGTAGAGAGAAATACTCGCCTTGTGCTGGGAACCAGGAGCTGGGGTAAGATTCGCAAGAGTTACTCGAGCTGTCCGCACAGTACGCGTAGCCATCAAGTAGGAAAGAGAAAGAATGTATTGCCGTTTGTGTTAGAAGGAACCAAACATGGCGAAACTTTTGTATTTTTAGCTAATCGTTTACAAGGCTGCCTTTGCAGGTTCAATGCCTCCTTTGCAAGTTCAATGCCTATCGAAGCCTCAGCAAAGTCCTCTGCGTCTATGAGCTGATCAGTCAGTCCTCTCTCCCCTTGCAAAGATGCATCACTTCTTCAACCATGTCTTTACCTTGTCCTTTCACTATGGTTAACTTCAACACAAATCATTCACTGTTATAGGCTTATAGCCACGGCACTTTGGCGTAATATGCTAGTGTCTTTTGCATTGTCGAGCTCTATATAGTATCCAGCATGTTGTATGTAGTGTGCAATAAATGGTTCTAAATGGTGTTGAATCATATATCTTACCGCTTCAAAGCACTTACTCGTAAGTGTCTTGCTACCTTATTACTTCAATATTACTTACCAGCTTAAATATGGCTTAGCTGGCTTAATTTATTTATGAACCTCCTAAATTAAGTAGATATTGCTTGGTGGCTTACGGTCACTTAGATGACTTAGCCGCTTATCAAAGCCATGTAAGTAGCCAAAGCGAAAGTGTAGTTTTCCTGATGTGAGTTATCACACACATTCACAAAACAATTATGATGCTGCTTTAGTGTGACAAACATAAGTTGGCCATTGAAGATAATCATACAAGGATACGTATACATGGAATGAAGCACTGCCAGCCATCATGCATGGGTATCTCAATGTGGTTTGAACTTTGACTTTCGTGTGCCTGGTGAGGTGGAGTTCTGATAAATGAATTGAGACCGCAGTCTCTCAATGCTACGGTCTTGTATGCTAGTGAAAGAAGTATTGATTGTTATCAGAATCAAAGTAAATGCATTAATGGATACCTACCTGGGATCAAAGTTGTTCCGAATGCAGAGATCTAGAAACGGGCCGCCATATTTCTTGAACTTAGCAGTAGCTACCTCCAAGTTATCATGTAAGTCCTCTTGGATCAGTGATATGAAAGCTTTGTAGTCTAGAGGCCAATCAATGCTTTTCACATTGTGAAGGGTGAATTCTACCTTGGGGACATGTTGCAGCAAGATACTGTAGGGTGGTATCACTGAACACATCCTCTGGATTTAGTACATTGTCTGCAAGCATAATCTTGGCAAATTTAACGTCATAGATCACATACGGTGCTGAAAAAACTGTACACACCTTGCTACGGAGACCACACATCGCTTTGTACATATCACCAGGATCAGCATGAACCAGAGCTGGCTTATCACCGACAGCAACAATTGAGATATTGGATGGTTCAAGTTCACCAACGATGCTCTGTTTGCCTGAAGCTATATGAAGTGACTGGGTTGCGATCCTCTCTGCATTCACTATCGTAAGATCTTCGTCTGAATCGGCGAAGGGTGAATCATCATCGAACAATTCAATCGGATCAACCTCGGTGGCCTGCTGTTTCCCCTTGGTACGCGTTCTGTTGGAAGATTTGGTATTTGGGTGTTGTTTCTGTGTTTTATTAGACGTTTTGCCTGGTTTTGGACGCCAGTGGACTGTCACTTCCGTCGTAGTTCGTTGGAAGCCCAGGCCATTGGGGCCGAGCTAAACGTTCATCAAAAAATTGCAAATGTGGTAAGGCTAGCCCTTGCCTTAATATATTCGTTGTGAAATCCGGATGCTTGTTGAATAGACTGTTCAGCAAGAACATCCATTTGGCACAATTTGCGAAAAGTCAGATCGACCAGCTCCACGTTTAGGTCACGAGCAGAACCAAATAGCGGCTCTTTGTCAAAGCTCTTGCTGCGCATGGCAGCTGTATTAGCACCTCTGATAGTGTCTCGACATTGAGCCAGAGTGACCAACTCCGAGCGATCCTGAAACGTTTTGACCAGCTCAGTAACAATTTTGGCTACCTTGGTCACATCTCTTGTGCAAAGAGGCACCGGATTATCGCAGTTGTCGCATCCACCCTTGCATTTAGATTTGTCGAATTTTTCGTCGAAGTAATGAAGGAGCTGGACACGCCTGCACTCTGACTGGTTCATGCAATAATTCAAGACGGCACGAGCGGCATCCGTTTGCCGTTCAACGGCTTCTTTACTTGGTGGAACATTGTTGACATCAGGTCGTTCAATCATGCTTTTGAGAGCATTAAAGTCTTTGTATAAGAAGTCTAGAATGAGATTTATTAGTTAACATACGTTAATGCAAGCTATGTGAATACACACAAAGGATACAGTCAGCAGGTTTCCCATCACGCCCAGCTCGCCCAGTCTCCTGGTAGTATCTGTGAAATGGTTTTGAATGCTGTGTTGTGTGAGGGTTGATTCCATCACTTACCCATCCAGAGACTTCGGTAGAGAATAATGAATGACAAAACGAACTATATAAGGGTGTTAAGGTTATGTTGTAAATGGGAGGTATGGATATGATGCACCGTCAGACTTATCAATCCCCATTCCAAAAGCAATCTACAAAAATATTAAAAGGTTATTCATTCAGAACGGAAAGAAGCATACAGTCGCGACAATTATGTGAACTTTATCTGTCCTCCACTCATGCAATGTTTGGTCCTTCTCTGCCTGGCTTATCCCTGCGTGAAAGTGCTTTGCATTAAATCCATTTTCGTTAAGCTTTCTCGCCACCTCTTCACACTTATCCCGGCCTAGGCAGTAGATAACTCCAGATTTCTTTGAATGCTTAGTCGAGATAAAGCCCATCATCGACTCCATCCATTTCTTAGTCTTCTGTTCGATGACGTATCTGAGATTTGGTCGATTGAAAGACTGGGTGAAGAAAGCACAATTATGGAGATGGAGACGTGAGGTGATATCATCGACGGTAACTTTCCTGGCCGTTGCCGTTAAGGCCATTATCGGAACGTCTGGAAACTGTAAACGAAAAGAGCCCAGGTGTTGATACTAGAAGAATGATAAATTAGATATTCAAGATTCAACAATTGCGCGTAGGACTTACCGCTTCTCGGAAATCTTGTCCCCAAGTTGAAATACAGTGAGCCTCGTCAATCACAAATCTGGCCAACTCTTTCTTGCGATAGAGTTCACCCAGTATCCTTTGCGCTGCGGTGTTCTCCTTTAATTTTTCAGGAGTAATATAGACGAGGTTAGGTTTCGTAGTAGCTCGCATACGAATGATGGCATCGTCATACTGAACCTCTGAATTCCAAAGGAAGACATTTACTCTTTTCCTCTCCAAGGAATGGACTTGGTCTTTCATGAGCGCTAGGAGCGGTGACACGACGACAGTGACTCCCTTAGTCATTCCACCGTAACAAACAGCCGGAAGTTGATAGCATAAACTCTTCCCGCCCCCTGTCGGCATGAGAACGAACACGTCTCTGCCTCCCAAAGCTTCCATGACGGCCTCCAGTTGATTATGCCTGAACCTTTGGAGGCCAAATACGGTTTTCAATTTGCTTAGGATCTCTGGGTACATAGGATTGGATGTTAGGTCATCGGAACGGGCATTGAACGTTGACAGAGCCGGGGATTCTGGAGAGGGAATTGGGTCTTCACGGAATGAGTCGTCAAGCGGAACATCGTCTACACCGGCCCAATAATCAACTTCACTTGGTGGCATTGCTTCCTCCTTACCCTCCACCCTATCGTCATCTTCGATAGTGGTTGTCGCCTCTGGAAAATAGGATAATGTTTTGAACCCAGACACCAATGGAATATGTGAGGGTGTTGTAGTCATATTCTCCCTAGAAGGTCCTAATGGTGACAGTGTATGATTGTGTGCCTTGGTTTTGGTTCCATGGAAGGTAATGAGTTCTTTTATAGAGCTCACGCGTTCGTTCATAATTAAACTATTCGAAGGTGTGAGGATTGAGAGTACAGGAAGCAAGAGTCGTTACCTTAACCGTTGCAGGAGTATGAGGTCAGAATTGTTTGCTGACCCCCGGTGATAGTCAAGTTCCTTCTTCGTTATAACTTCAACGAGTTCATAGTTACTGAAAAGAAACCCTTTCAGTGTCTCCATATCCTTCTGCATCAAGTATCAGTCCCATAACCAACCAGAAATAGATTGCTATCCATACAGTCAATAAATCCCGATCACTATTGGCTATAGGCGGGACGGGTGTTTGATAGTGAGCGCCAAAAGATGGGTAGTCACGGTCTAGCTTGGCGAAAGGATTACGTTCTGAGTCGAGGTCCGTTTTAAGCCACGGTTCCTCGTCATCGCTTGGAGCAACTTGTGAACGAGTGCCTTGTAGTGGCGGCTCCCTACCCTTCCCCTTAGTGACTATACCTAAATCTGCTACTGTAAAGCGATTCTCCTTCTCTGCCAACGTGTCTTTCTTGAGTCGCTTGGGTAGTTGAGGTGATGGGTCTGACGCGACAGATGGGTCGGAAGACGTTCTCTTAATGTTTCGAGGAGGCGATGAGTCACTAGATATAGAAATGACGTCCCAGTTACGAGGTGCTGCGTCACCCATATTAATGGTTAGACCTTTCCGAAAGCCAGGTGTAGAAAAAGACGGCAAGGTCGATGGAGCAACAGTAGCGTGTGCTACTCAGTACACGTTACCTTCAAGGAATAAAACAGATTATTGTTGACTCACATCCGGCACTGGAATTGGTTGGTGCTGGCTTGAACTAAAGTGGCACAGATGATTAGTATAACAGTGTACACAGGTCCCAATAGCAGATAGTCCAATACCTTGGAGCCAGATGGGGTGGGAGCAGGAGAACAAGCCTTGCCACCAGTACCTAACTTCCTGCGCAGAACCTCCTGGAGATTGTTCTTTGGAGCGTGCATTTCGAGAGAAGAGGGCAAACTTTGAGCTGCTTCAAGTGTTTGTCCAGCTTTCAATTGCGTGGAAAGGAACTTGCGACTATTAGTATCAAAAGCTTATGTCCGAGTCGTGATGTCGCGTCTGTCACGTGGTCGTCGCGTCACAACTTGAAGTAATCTCTCACTTCAACTATCATCATGGCCAAAGGAATCTTTCCTCAGATGTCTATACCAGACATTATTAATGCCCTCGCGGGTTGGGGGCTGTCTGTTAGCCACGAGCAACTCATGCGCCCCACTTCAGATTTTGTCGAAAGTGTTTATTACGCGTGTTTACAACAAGTTACCAACATCAACCAAGACGCGCTCCGGGACCCAGTTCAAAATGTGTTCTCGGAATCTTCAATTGAGGAGAAGGTTTGTATTTTATCTCTGTTTGCAGCGGCTGCTCATGGTTATTAGGATCTATATGTCAACTCAATCACCCACAATTTCCTTGTACACCATCTGTACGTTTACAAATCTCTGGGCTCATGTTTTAGGATTGAACCCCTATATAGTACGAGGTTTGCTAAGGCTGCCAGAGTAGAGGATTTTAATGCCAAGGACGTATACAATCCGGAGCGAGAGCGCACTCTCATATTACTTTCTGCATTCATAAATTTCGTCAAATTCACGGAACAGTATTGCAACGCATTTGTTAAGGACTTGCGCGATCGCTCAGAATCCATGACTGTTGAGCGTGATCAGGTGGTTACCCAACTCACAGAAACCGAGCAGACCATCAATGCTATGAAGTATGTACTCTCTTCTTTCCAATGCTTCTCCGGCTGAATCTTGAAAGAGCCAAGATCTCCGAAGATGAGCCCCACTGTGAGAAGCTCCGGTCAGAAAACAGTGCCCTGCGTGCAAAAATGATTGCTACGAAGGAATTCCAGACTGCGGCGGTACAAGAAGTCGAGAAATTCAAGGCAGAAAAAAACGCATTAGTAAAGCGCAAGGTTAGCGGTTACCGTGGTCACTATCTCTATTAATTCGCATCATCACCATTAGGAAGTTTTGAACGGCGAAATTTCGAGCGTGGCGGACTCCACTACTCGGGCACGATCAAGGATTGTCCAGTCACCAGAGCGTATCAAGCGCACCATTATCACTATGAACGCAACTGCTATAGAAGACAAGAGAACTGTGACGATGCATGAAGCCAAGTCACGGGATCTACAAGTGAAAATCAGTGCCTTGCTCAACATAGAAAAGGTCAGCAAATCATTCAGGTGGTTTACCTTCCTTGAACCCAACGGCTATCAGGATGTACGGGGCTGCATCGAGCAACTTCAAACTACTGAGAAGGAAGTAGTGTCCCTTCAAGTATCTCAGAAAGAATTGGCGGAGCTCAGAGATCACCTTGAAGATAAGGTCATCGAAAGAAATGAGCTCAGGCTGCGTCAAGAGGTTAGCTAATAAGGAAACACGGTAAAGCGCTGCTCACAATATCCTATTGTTTTATAGCGTGTCGAAAAACAATTGTCTAATGCCCAGGACAAATTGGAAAGGGCACAACGGCATGCGGAGGAAAAGAAATTGGCCAGTCAGAGAACTATTGATCGACTACAACGCGAATATGATGAAATGGCTATTGAACGACGAGATAATGATAAACAAGTTGAAGAACTACGAGCAGAAGCAAGCGACGTAGAGAAAAAGGTTTTTCTTTCCTGACCTGAAGTCGCGGTACTACTAACACAATGATTAGATGGCCGAGCACCTCAAAAGGAGTGAAGCAGAAGTTAATGAACTCCTCGCGGAATATTGGAAACTACGGCATGAAACAGGTAGTTT
The DNA here is from genome assembly GCA_018221655.1 of Myochromella boudieri. Classification (NCBI taxonomy): domain Eukaryota; kingdom Fungi; phylum Basidiomycota; class Agaricomycetes; order Agaricales; family Lyophyllaceae; genus Myochromella; species Myochromella boudieri. The sequence goes on from JABCKU010008156.1 coordinate 36,530, forward strand.
TTCCCCCCTTCTTTTTCTGGCTGAAATTAAACAATTCCAAACCAGATGTATACATGGAGACACTTGCAAATAAACTTAATATGCGGGTGACTTCAGACTAAATGATCTGATAGGCCGTTATATGCATTGATATTTGAATGATCTCATACTTGTACATTTAGGTCAGTGGACGCTGTACACTAACCAGGGGTAATGAAAGAGAATTTTGCAACATAAGTTACACGACACTGGGTTACTTGCGTTTAAACCCTCTTCGCATTGGCCTACAGTCAGGACAATACCACGTCTTTGCTCCCTCGGGCGTTGTTTGCATACCTAAACAACCAACATGGTACTAGGGAGCTGCACTTCAGTGGTAGAAAAGGATATCCATGAATCAACTAACCCATTCCCGCGGGCACTTCTTGTTATCACATGCAATCATCTTTCAAGGTGGGAGTTAGTTGACGTTGGGTACGGCGATGGGGTAACAAACCTCGCCATAAGAACCCTTATTACAATAGCAGTACAATTCTTCCGGGACGTCGGTAGCTGGGTTGGCAAGCTGCGCAGGTAATGTGATGGTTAAGGTGGTCGTTGGGTGTACCTGGCTTTCACTGAGTTGTCGTATGCCTCTGAAATGTCCACGACCTTTCTTCGCAAGTAAACGTTGTATTTGGCCCACACTGTCTGGAAAAGGATCGTCCAAAGGAGAAACCTGAATGCCAATACTGTCTCCTTCCACATCCTCGCTGTTGATTGGGCTGAGAGTTGCACGAGAAGGCTTTACCCATCGCCCAACTGTGAGATCAGAGAGGTTCTCAGGCTCCAAGTGTCCAGGTCTAGCACCTAAAGTGATGGACGCCTCCTGCTCTTTGATAGCTTGTTGTAAAATCCGCACATGTCGATCAACCTCAAATACTGAACTCTAGCCTGCCGCTAGCCAAAGGACAATGTGAAACTCACAGAATCATTTGCAGCCTGAGCCACATTGACCTTGTCCTCTGACGCGCGCAATACTTTCTGAGTGAATTCTGCTATACGACGAAGCATTGGTCGCGTCTCCGGATGTTTCGAAGTAGAGGGCGTGGACACTCGTTGTGACGAAGATTGCCGGCCATTTGATTCTAGAGCAGAGTGGGTGGATATTGGAAGAGACTTGCGTTGATCCTCCTTTATCAAGGTAGGATTTTCACTCGTATCAGTCCTGAATGGAACGCGCACAAGGCTAAGCTCTCTGCGCGTTCTGATATACTGTAAGATTTCCGGCAATAAACCCTCACAGAATGCTTAAGAACGTGTTGAAAGCTGCAGCTAGTAATGGTGAAGCAGCACGTACTGTTTACTTGTTGATCGAGCTCGTTTATCAGTGCATACTGCCTGTGCAGAGTCAATGGAACCTGTTCAATGGCTGAGGTTGTTCAGAATAAGTTGGAAAGTGGCGCGAGATACAGACCTTCGAAGTTTTCGTCTCTAAAGGCTTCCCACACGTCTTGCTCCTTCTCCGGGTCATGTGAGGCTGTAGCCTCGAGCTCGGGCGCGACAGGAGGCTGGGATGGGTCTGGGGAGAGGTCTGCGCGTTTACGCTTGCGATTAGGCATGGAAGGAGGGATTAGGAGGCCCGGGCGACAGTCACGTGGCACACAATCTAAATCCTTCTAAATCTCATTTATCCTTTCAACCCGATTCTAATCCTTATACCCAAGCAATACCATATCCATACCCAGCGATACCCCTAGTTACTTCTCTTCATCATGAGAGGCCTTATACGCCCCGTCATATCTGCAATGGAGCTTGCCGGCTCTCTCGGCGGGGTGCCATTTGTCGGTGCTGCTGCAATCATCGTACGCGAAATTGCACAAGGCTGCGAGGATGTCCGTGTCTATAAGGTCCGCTGATTTTTTCTCCATCCCAGTCTCTGATTCCACGTAGCTCTGCACAATTAGCGTAAGGCTAGGCAGATGGCAAATAAATGTGCAGTTCTCTTGAACACCCTCAACGACCAAAGTGAAGCTTTAGTGGGGACGGAGTTGCAGACCAGAGTTGACGAGGTAACAGCGTATGTCCCCCTACGTCATACGGTAACAAGTCATTGATCGCCACGAAACGAAGAGTATACGAGATTATTCAAGGACGGGTCAAGCGATGGTCACGGTATAACACTATTTGTGCGTTTGGTGAGTCGTCGGCGCGCGCCTCGTCATATGTTGATAATTCAGTTGTGAAAGATAGTTAAAGGAAATGAAATCAAACAAAGTATCGAGTCATGCGAGAGCGAGCTAGATCATGCCATTAGACTCTTCCAGGTCTGTTCTACAATCCTTACAGAGATCAAGTGAGCAGTTCTGACACCTAATCTAAAGATGAAGTGAGCTCAGGGACATATCTACCGTCTTGTAACTAATCTCAGTTCCCAAACCAGCGCAGCGATCATCTCCCACGTTAACCAGAACGAAGCCAGAGAGATGCAGCGCAAGGATGCTGAAGAATTGCGCGAATTGATGATACAAGTGCTGGCTAACCAGGGGGGCGAGTTGGCTCAGGTTAATGAGATGCAACGCGGAGGTGAGCATGTTGCAGAAGTGATCATGCTGGAGGGCCAAAGGGTGGGTGCACAATGATCGATCGTTGTTTCGACATTTAGGCAGATTTGTTCAGGAACTAGCAGCTATTCGTGACAGCTCCGTGGGGAGAGAAGAGTTGATGATCGCGGACGTTCGATCGACTTCACCACCGCCACTTCCCAGTGATAGCCAGCGGTATCTTGAGTACCAGCGTGGAGTGATCCAACGTGGTCTCATTGAGCTACATCAACTTACCGGAATCCCTCCCAGCGTAAAAGTTTTAAATGGTGAAGTTGTCAAAGTTGGTGACCTCGCCATTGCGGGAGGTACCTACAGTGACATATGGCAAGGAATATGGCTTGGCAAAAAGAAGGTAAATGAAGCCTGGGTAGCATACACGTTCGCTTAATATTTGTAGGTAGCGCTCAAGGCGCTTCGTAATATCAAGGCCAACGACCCCAAAGCGCAAAAAGTACATGTTCGGTTTCTTACCTGACTAGTCTGACTCCTTCAATCCAGCGTTTTGAACATGAAATCAACGTTTGGGCTGATTTGCACGATGATCACATCCTCCCATTTTACGGGATTGTCACAGACCAAGGGCAACACATTCAAATGGTATGTTAGGATGATTTCCTTTTTGCCTGCGTGACTCAGCAATCTTTCAGGTGTCCCCCTGGCAAGACAACGGAAACGTACTCGAGTACGTTAAATATCCTCGTTCCCAAGAACTGGTATCAAACGGATCTGTTTAGCTATGTCAAGCACACACCGGATGCCAATCGAATCCATTTGGTAAGGATCGCCATTCCCGTTCCCAAGACGTACCTCAGTCTTCATAGTTATCTGCAGCATCAAAGGGACTTGACTACCTGCACTCTCGCAATATAATCCATGGAAATGGTGCGTCAATCGGCTTACATGTTTGCTCGCTGTACCATTTGACATCCTCCTGCTCTGCCTCAGTTAAATGTGTATGTTCATTCATCAAAGTCCTTTACATGTCATTGACGTGTCTCTCCCCCTCCCCCTCCCCCAGGCTAATATTTTGGTCTCCTCTGCGGTCGGTAATCATTTTGCAAATCTTGCATTATGGCTAATGTTAGCCTGTCTAGGGGGAGGCTTGCATATGTGATTTTGGGATGTCCAAGGTCATTGAGGAAGTGACCGAAAAGAGTGCTTCTGCAACGTTGACCGCCTCTGGTAGTGCGCGATGGCTTGCACCTGAGTTGATTGAAGGCGTCGTGACGTCTCCGACCAAGGAAGCTGACACCTATTCGTATGCAATGGCTATCCTTGAACTCTTGACAGGAAAGCACCCTTTTTCCAATCGTCGCCGTGACGCATCCGTCATTCACGACATTGTGGTTTTGAAGAAGATACCTATCCGCCCAACCGAGGCTGATGTGCTTCCTTGGTTGACTGATAGTTTATGGGCACTGATGACCGAATGTTGGAGAGTCCCAGCGTCCTCACGGCCGTCTATGAAACAGGTATCTGACTGCCTTGAGGAGATTGAAGGGGGTGAAAAGGCCGAAAAGAATCTACCACCTGAACTCGACTCGAATGCGATGGACTTGTCTTGAAATCACCTTTTGCTCTTACTTCATCATTCGGCTGCCCTCCAGAGCACTCTACACGACCTCCTTCCTTTCGTACCATTATGGATGTGGATGGATATATACATAGCATGTCACACACCAGTGCTTATCCAGCTTTGTTTTCCAGCTTTGTATTATTGAATTTTGAGATCACCGTAATAACCGTGCACTATATTTAAATCCATCTTACCATAATGCCGAAGAGCCGGTCTACCCTATATTACCAGTGCGTATCGAAAGTATATGTTTTGTACATGTAGTATTTACATGAAACCCATGAGTGTTTTGCCGCTATACCGGTAACCTTTTTTAAATGGGAAAACCTTTTGAGTAAATGGGACACGACTCGGACAGTTACGTTATACCGATTGTTCAATCTTGTGAGCGGCCACAAGTCTTGCCTCTCATCGTGTCCACACACTAGAGAAACTGATCTGGTTACCCACACGAAACTACGCAGATTAAAGACTTCCAAGACCTCATGCACTCAAGCGGACATTTGAGATTTTGAGTCCAGCAACTTCTTCCATTGAACAACTCTAACTCGAAGCCTGAATTCCACTGATCAGAGTTGATACTACAGTGCACATTGTCAATCACTGCCAACTTGGATGTGGTTATATGTCCCCTATCTTTCATCTCTCAGGTCCAAAGCACCGCCATTGGCGACGTACTCTTGGGCTATAACACTGAACACAGAACGCGCCACACCCCATCAAAGAGCCGTTACTCCAGGATTGCTCGAGGAAATCTACAAACTCAATCTAAGGAGTAACCCTTTAGTTAAAATGCTAGTAACAATGGCAGTCAGTATATCCTATGGAAGAACGCGGGCGAGAGAGCACCAGTGGTTACCGTTCACAGAGCCAATGCAAAGTAGAACAACACTAGACAACGCTCAGCCTGATCCAGCATAGGCACTGACAGGCCGCTTTAACACGGAGTAACTAGCGTACAAGCCATTCTATGGTACAAGACCCACGTCATCTACCATGACCTAGCAAACTACCAGGCGCTCCACATCTTGGGTGATATTTATAGCCGAGTGGCAGGCCCCGCGCACAAATAGTAGGCCAAGTCAGCGAGGCGGGATCCAGTGGCGTAAACGTGCTTACCACGACCGCCTCCGTTGATAGGGTTGCAAAACGGAAATGCCTAGCATCTTCGGCCCCACCGTGAAAATTTCAATGGGTTTCTCACGCATATCTTAAAGCAATGGTTCCCGATAGAATTGGGCTTGAGGCAGCTCTATTGTAAGTAAAAAATATGTTTGGAAAGCATTCCCAACAACCTGCAGATCCCAGTCTTGATATGCCAATCGATGTTCGCGATGGATATGCAAAGCGGAGATGAACTCGTGTCACGGCCGGAACACAAGTTCAAGCCAGCGAACATGCAACAAGTTGCGTCGCGTCCATAAACATATAAACGAAAACCTCGTGTCTTTATATCCAGTTAGCCTATATTCCCATTACATTTCGTGTCAACCAGCGGAATAATCCATAGGAAGGGAGATGTAGGCGGCCAAATAGCTATAGTACAATTGTAAACGCACAATATAGAAAGATGTTAGATACTGGTCCATCCACAAAGATCACCCAGCCTTGTCAGACACCTCATCGCCACCCTCCTCCTCTTGCCCACTGGAGGCGTGCTCATCAGGGCCGGCTTTCGGGTACATTGGAAATACCATGTAGTTCTGCGGCACCTGCCCGTCGTGTCGAGGAACCATATATGGATAAACAGGTGGTGGCCCGAATGGCACATATGTCGGATAATACTGCTGAGGTGGGTAGGTTCCTGGATCTGTATCGGGTCCTCCGTGGGGCATGGGTTGTGGTACTGGAACATACTGAGGATAGGGGTGGCCGTTCTCCATCGGTTTCATTAGATGAGCCGGTGGATATTGGCCAAAGTACCCAGGCATGGGCATGAATGGGCCCACTAGCGGCGGCGAGCCGTTGGTGGCAGGTGAGCCACTATTTGAGACAGCGACGTCATGCGAGGACACGTCTGGTCGCTCGGCGCTGCTGCCTGCGCGATCTCAAGAAAAATTAGAGACGGTCCACGTCACTCCACGCGTCTAAGCGGCAGAAGTCGACGAAAAAACGAAACGCACCTTTTCCATCGCGCTTCTTGTACGGGCCCCTCTTGATCCCTTTCTTCCGCTCCTTCCTCTGCGAATTAATGCACTCTTCGGAGACGCCATACTTGACACAACGAAGGCAGGGCCGAGCATCGTCACACTTCTTGCATGCCTTCTGGCAATTGGTGCAAGCGTTTTTGACCTGGCGACGTTTGGAACGCGGAGGATGTTGCTGAGGAAGGATGTGGGAAGGGAAGGGGTACATATGCATTGAGTAGCCCACTGACTGCATGTTCATTGCAGGCTCAAGTAGGCTACTGGGAGGCGTGTCGGGAGGGTCATCGTCGTTGAGACTCTTGGAGTCGGTGGAAGCCATGAGATGTGGGAGAGGAGGTCGCGTTGGACGTGATCGTCGAACAAGCGACGGCTGTGACAGCGAATAAAGCTGAGATATGTAAATGGTTATGGAGATGAGAATACGATAATTACCAGATGAATCAGGACGACAGTACAACGGATAAACGTCCCTTGGTTGGGACGGAGAAAACTGGATAAGAAGGCAGGATTAGGCTGGGCATGACCGCGGGAAGAAGAAGAAAACGGAGAGGGATACGGCGGGAAGTGAGTAGACCAACCTGCAGGATGGAGGAGACACGAAGAAAGGAGCTTTCAGCCGCAAGGCTCAGACAACACGGCATAACACCTCCAATCGCTGTTATAGGCCAGGAGTCTGAACCACCTTGTAGACTCGTGGCGCACATGCTGCTACTGCTGTGGAAAGTTGTGAACCCCATAAGGGCTCTTCAGTAGCCTCTCGACTTGTTAGATATCTCCGCAATGCATTCCAACACCGCGACCCGGAGCACGACATTATGCCTCGCGTCTGCCTTCCTTTTCGAGACGATCACTCCTTTCTATTCCACAGTCACTTGTATCTACACATACTTGTAGTCATTGTAGTCGTAGTATCTAAAATCAAAGTCTTGGGGTCGAATGAATACATCAGCAGTAGGTTCTCAGATGCAATCTCGTTCGCTCTTCCTCTATCCACTTTCGACACGTCACTTCAGGAGCACCCCGTCTACCATTCATGTCAATCCTCGCCAGTGGTGTCCGTCAAAGTCTGGATGTGACATTTTCTGTACATCGCCCGCTGGGGAACGGTCGTCTGTGTCTGCATCATACTCAACGAAGCTGCGTTTCCTAGTTGGCCCAGTACATGCTCTTTGCAGCTTGGGGTACCCCTCTGGAAAGATAAAGTTGTTGCCAACGTGCCACATTCATTCACACCTGTCCCAGTTTACTGACACGACAACCGCAGAAGCAACACTAGCAGCTCTTCGTGCGACTTCTCCAGAACCCGATGACGCTTAATGTCTTCTATGCAATCTCTAGTCTCTGTGTGCCTTCTGGTCACTGCCAATCTAGTGCCCGGCATTTCCTGGGCTGTTCGGCCTCCTTCCTCCTGAGTCCTTTGAAGAAGTTGAATCTCCTACGCAGGCAGGCAGGCAGGTCTTGTTGTCACGTCCGACTCGGAGAGGGTGTATCAAGGTCCCAGCATCTTTCGGCATGGTATCAAATCGCAGGGTCGCTGCGGCCATTACAAATGGTGAGGGGTCGGTCAAGTAAAGGTTGCGTTTTCCGAGGAGAGCCTAGTGTTTGGCTGCGGGGACGTACCGATTTGTGATGGTATTCCTCCTACCACTAGTGCAGCTTTCGGGTTCGGTAAACATGCTGTGTGCCGCCTAAACGAAATTAAGATTGCCTTCTAAGGAGAGCCCAGGCGTTTGACCGTCAGCGGCGCGCTAGTTCGTGAAAATGCTCCTCCTAACACCTGTGCCACGGCTCCTCCAATGTGACAACCTGCTGCTAGTTCCATGCGTTCAACTACTGGCAATCTGTCGGCTCAAGCACTTGCGCTTCCTACCATCTTTGCGGCTTGTCAAATGGTAAAGAATGTCTTTCAATCCGGGAGAGCCTAGCTGCGGCGTTGCTATAAAGACATGCCTCCCGTCATCTTTGAGGTATCACAAACTTAAGGAGCGGCTACTTCAGGTTGGGGATGTACTCCAGAGGTTACGGGCGACCGTCTGATTCGCGAAACCAAGGAGCTACACCGCGACCTGAACAGATGATGGTCGACATTTCATTGCGGGGCGATTTCACTTCGCCCAAACCATGGCACCACACAGATTTGCGACCGAACCTCTTTTTATAAGGCGTGGAATATGTAAGTGAAATTCCCGACGAAGTGAGTAGAGTTACGGTTTTGCGAGGCTTCTGAGGAAGTTGGGGTCGTGTGTGTGGGGGGGCACTGCACGGTGTAGGAAAAGTATTTGTTCATATCGCAGATTCCAAATCTACAGTTTAGGTGGTTGGAGGTCAGTTCGAAACTTGTCCGTTGATCTTGATAGCGAGAGGAAGAGGCATGCCGTATTTCCGTGATACAACCCCCTCAAAACGCCCTCCTCCACAATTGCGACATGCCTATTAGGAACTGTGGCGCGAGGGTGGTATGTTCAAATTATTTTTTGTAATGCCTGCTCGGATGTCCGCGTTGCGCCGTGCGTCTGAGAGCTTTGGGCGACCACTGGCCAAATGGCGAATCTCGCTTGAATCGTGACTAGTAGTCACTTCAGATATTCTATGACCGTTGTATGAGTTCCATGGCAGTCCCCAGCTTTGAAATGGTAAGAGACTCACATTCCTTGAATAATCCATGAATAGGATTGGGCTGAGCATACACATGCATTGGAGGGCTGAAACTGTCTTCACCAAATATCCACCCCGACAGCGGTGATTGATTTTACGCGTGGATCTTCCAGCTTCGCTGAGTGCCCGTTCTGAAGAGAAAAAGACAGGTTGCAAAAGGAGTTCCACACTACTTTTCCGAGTGCCCTCTACCCATTTACGTATACTAAGGACAATTGACTTTCATTGTATACTACTCCTCTCTTTCCAGTTTAGTACTATGACACGAGCTTGCAGTAAATAAATTGCCACAAGCAAATCTAATGCCAGTTATTCACATGCTAGATACGGTCCTAAGAAGTTAGCATATTGCCACCGTAGAGTGGGTATTTGTGGGCAACTAAGTAGAGCTGTCGTTTATTTTAAAAGGCATTTTCGATTGTTTCACCAAGCTGGCTTTATCTATCGCGCACAGACCCAAAGGAGATAATGCAATCAAAAATGCCACGGCTGATGGATCCTAAACTTTCTACTCAATCCATGGCAAGGTGTATTAGAATTTTTGAACTTGATGCACAAGAGCTGCCCATGACCAGGGGCGACAGCGACTATAACTCGAATATCGGACTCTAGAGCAGGCCTAGGACCATCATCAGGGGCCAATTTCCATGTATGGCTCAGAACGTGACCTAAAAGTCGGTGTGTGACAATTTTATTTAGAATAATAATCAGTAGTATCACTCACCTCGAGGCAAGTGTGGCTTTCAGGTGCCCTGACGATAGGCTCGTTGTTCTTTCTTAACCTCTTTGAAAGTGAACAAGTCAAAAGCTACGCGTGACTTGTAACTCTGTTAACACAAATGGTTCTGCGTCCTGAGGTCATCAACGCGTTTAGTGTGCTTGGCGTGTCGCCCGACACAGATGAGACCACGGCTTCGAAGGCATACAAAAAGCTCGCACTCGAACATCACCCCGACCGTAATCATGGCGACTCCACAGCTACAGCGCGATTTCAAGAGGTTTGGACCTTTTTACTTCTGTTTGGTAACTCACAGTGATGCCTGCATGAAGATAGGTGCTGCTTGGGATATTTGCGCTCGTCATTACGAAAACCCCCAATGGAGCCAGGCTTCCGAGCGTAGCCCGTTCCAAGCTGGACATAGCTTTGGTTCTGGGATGTTTTATACTTACGAAGACGATGAAGACGATGACGATATGGACGAAGATGAACGAGGGGAGTTCTTCCGGTAAACTCAACAACCTCGTTTCATTATAGTGGGCTTATCAAATGCAATCCTTAAAGTTACATGTTCTTCCAGGTATTTATGGGTCAATATACTCACTCAAAACGTCAACGTACGTGGTTTGGCTAGACCGTATTTCAATTTATATAATGTCATCAAACGCACAATAGGTTTTCGTTCTGAACGCCATGCGGGACGCGGGCCATCGTACACGAGCTACGGCTATCCATTTGAGCCGACCACACAATCCGCAGGTGGTTGCTATGAGCCTCCGGAACACCACAATGCAAGACAAAGGAAAGAGAAGGAAGAGTATGAAAAGAGGATGCGGGAGTTTGGTATGCTTGTCTCCATGGTGGTAATTCTGAGAAATTTATACCTCTTTAGAGGCACAGGTCGCGGCTGAGGAACGTGAAATTCAGAATGCGGAACGCGAAAAGAAAGCCAAAGAGGAACAAAGACTCTCGGCACAAGTAGAGGCGTTTGGGGTGAGTTATATGTTTATAAGTCAGTAGATGGTTTCCAATCATAAAGGAAGCTTGCACGCGCTGGAGATTCTGCGGGGGTTCGCAAGATCATTGAGACTCACAACCTCGACGTGACATCCCCCGAAAGAGTCACAAGACCACAGAAAAAAACCCAGTCTCCCAACCTCCAGACACTGCTCCATGTTGCGGCGACGAGCTGTAATGAAGAGTTGGTGGCATTCCTCTTGGAGAAAGGTTTGTTGCTCACTTATTCGAAGCATTGTGCAACTGTTAATCGTTAGGAGGGCAGGCGCGGACATCTCTGCGCTGAACAAGGAAAGAATGACCCCGTTCCATCAAGCCATTCTCTCTGGCAATACTTCCGTTGTGAAGTTTCTCTTAACGCGTCGTTGGAAGGGACCTGAATATTGTCACCCGTCGAAAGCCGCTGCTGATGGGCGCACTCCGTTGCAGCTTGCCATTCTTAGGGGGGACATTTCTACCATTGAACTCTTACTTAAAGACGCAACCGTTCATGACGTTGAGAGGTGCTGGGAGCAGCCTTCCCTGGCATCTGAAATCAAAGCTGTTCTTGAGACGAAGGTATTTCACATTATACTTACTTTGTGATCATACAGCTAATATACAAACAGAAAGGATTTGTGCGTCGTGCAGCTGCTGATGGGGCGTCGCCACCGATATCCCGCAAAGCTGTTGCCAAGGCCAAGGCAGCTTGTAAGCTGGCTGTTGAGCAGGAGGAAAAGGCAAAAAGACTTGCAGAGGAGCGAGCACGGGCAGCGGAGAACATGCGAAAGAAGGAAGAACGGGCAGCAAAACGCACTGAAGAAGAACGTATCGCGGAAGAAACCCGTCGAAAATTGGAAACAGAAGAACATCAAAAAGTAGAGGAGGAGACTCGTATTAAATTACAGGAACGAAGGAGAGCTGAGTTTGCGGCTCGTAAGCAGGTCGAGCAGGAAACACTTCGTCGAGACGGGCAGGCAGAATGTCGCAAGCTCAAAGAAGTAGAGAGCCAGCGACTAGAATGTGAAGCACGCTTTCGAGCAGAGGTAGAAGCACGACGGAAAACAGAAGAATACACTCGTCGCAGATTGAAACAAGAGGAACACCGGAAAGTCTTAGAAATGGAGTCTTGTCGGCTACTAGAGACGGAGGCACGTCAACGCGAAGTTGAGCGAAAAGAGGATGAGCGACAGAGGGAGATTGCGCGCCAGGCAGAGCTTGAGATAGAGCTTGAACATCAGAGGGAGCTTCAACGTCGACAAGAGATTGAATATCAAGGAGAGGAAGCTGAAGCACGTCAGCGAGAAGCTGAGGAACATCAAAAGGCTGAAACAGGAGCGTGTGCCATGAATGAACGCGACTCTGGCATTCAGCTAGTGGGGCGTCACCCCTTCAAACTTCGGCGTAAAAATGTAGCACCGAGAGGGTCTGTTCAGGACGCCGATGCGAAGCGTGCAGAAACTTTGCAACGCCTACAGGCTCAGGCTGAAGAGCATGAGCGCATGGTGCGTATTCTCCTCTATATTACCAATCGCGAAATCTATTGACCCCTCGCCAGAAACTGCAACGACAACAAGAATACCAATCTGCCATTTCTCAACCATCTTTCACGGCGGTGCCTTCAGATCCCAAAGTATACTATTTTATCAAAGCAGAATTTAAATTCATACTGATGCTTTTACTAGATGGAAGCGATTTTACGAAGGAGGGCTGAACAAAGTGCGCGAGACAAGGCACGCAGCCGGCGCTTGAAGGAGGAAAAAGCTACATTTAAAATTATCATGGTTGCTTTGACACTCTTACCCAACGACTTTGCCAACTGACATTCATATCAGAACGAAAACCAGCCTTCGATTGATACTCAAGGGAAGGGTCAACTACGCCCAAAGAAAGCTGATAAATACCTTGAAGACTCTACCCCGCCGCAACAATGTAGCACCTACCCACTCACACCATCATCGTTGTCATCGTCACCCCTATCTTGGTCTGAAGAACCGACAGTGAAAGTGGCACCTCTCACACCACCAATGACGCCTGAGGATATGCAAACATGCACTGTCCCTGACGACTTATTTTTCTTTGATGAGCCGAGTTTTTTGCAGAAACGGATTGCACTTGCAAACGACCGCCACGCGCTTCAGTCTCCTTCTTGTGGGCGTGGATGGCGTGGGCGTGGGTGTGGTGGCCATAGTACATCGTGGCACGAGTAGACAGCGTCGAAATCAAGTCGAAATATACGTTTTAGAAGTAGTGATGCCACAAGACAAACAAATGTAAAGTGCAACATGAGGTGAATTACGGTGTGGACTCTACCACGAAGACTGTGGTTCTGCTCTGGCCAGCTCACTTCCTCCTATCTCCACCTATCTCACCCTGCTTTCCTGCATTTTCTGACTTCTCTCATTTCTTTCCTTCTGGGCCCCTTTATTCTTCTTTTTGCGCCTTCCTCACACCTTTGACACCATCCCATGTCAGCTCCCCCATCCCCTCATGTATCTTACGTACATATCCAACACAAGAAGAAGGATCGCCCCCCAGCTCTTGATATACCAGGCGATGAGAGGAAAGCATCGTCTGACGGCGAATTACGGTACGGCCATGCGGGGGACAACGTCGGGTTCAAGTACCCGGTGCAGCAGGTGCAGAGTGCCTTTACCACCAACCATCCTTCCATAACTCATTCCTTTACTCAGCAACCGAGTGTACACGTATCTCTTGCGGAGGACGACCGACCCGTGGATCATGACTACACAGTCTCACGTTCGACTTCCGTGACATCCACGCTCGATCCATATTACTTTGGCCTACAGTCTCCATCGGACTCCCCAGTTCCGCCACTCCCTACTGTACCAGTCAACCTCAGCTCTACTCCAGAACATCACCATCTTCCCGAACCGGTCACACCAGCAAGAGATCCTGCTACCATAGATAGGCGAGGACTTGTCGGTGTTGGTGAACTGACAACTCCACGATGGACGCGTGCTGAAAAACAGGATGACGAGCCTCCTCTTCCTGTAACATCTAAGGAAATCGAGGAGTATGAGGTCGTGGTCGCAGAGGACGTTGAGGAGGATGAGCCTGACAGTCCTTGGACCATCGAAGCCGTTGATGGTGAACCCTCGGAGAAGGAGGATGTACGTGTATCGTGCTTCCATATCCCCCCCATTTACTGAAGTATACCATAAGCCAATGGATTTACAACCACCTCGACCTCTTCGAACTAAGCCCTCCATCGCAGATGAAAGTGGTGGTGAGGAAATCCTGTATCCCCGAAAACATGCGGCACCTATTCCCGACCTGCCAGCCAGAGATACCTTACCAGCCACTGAAACTCAGCCCTCATCCTCGAAAATTTCAGAGGTTGTTCCGCTGTCATCTCCCCCAAGTGCTTTTAATCCACCAGTTCGAAAGGCCAAGAAAAGAACCTCAGGTGAATTTGAAATGGATCAGTTTGGTACACTTATTTCGAAACAACGTATTGCCAACTCGCATCCAATCAAAGGCAAGGATGAGAAGTCTTCTATTAGGAAGCACCGGAGCCTCAACGTCAGCATTACAGCAACGTCCTTACCTCGCGAACTCAAGGGGAAGGAAAAGCGCAGGGAGAGTATTGGATTAACCATCAACAGCAGCTTGAAGTCGCCATCCACGAAGACACCTGAAAGACATGTCAGGCACGTCTCCGCCAGCTCGCCTAGTAACGGAGATAGTCTCCCTCAGCGTCGCATTCATGCAACTGATTTTTCACATCTCCCACCATCTCCTTCTTCATCGTCCATTCAACAATTTCTCCGCCATACAACAACTTCGGGAACTTCTCACACACCACCTCATGCTTCTCCTAACGTGGCGCACTCCTTACTCCGAGGGACACAAGAGGGATGGTCAGGCCTTGACGATGAAGCCACTGCTGAGGCCCTGCGGAAGCTTGATGGGTTGAGTGGGAAAAGTGCACGGACGAGGGCTAGCGTTTCTAGCTTCATTCGTAGCTCAAGCTCTAGTCGTCCCGGGACCCCAGCTGGAAAGTCAAGTGTGCAATGGGAAGGTGTTGGAGTCCCTGAAGCCACGAAGCCTCAACGAAGCACTGGGAATGTTAGGGATAGCTTCTCACTTGTCAGGGAACGAGAACCACGCCAAAGCGTCGGACTTGGAATCGCATCCACTGACCTGCTGAGTAGTCACAATGATCTGGTAGGGGCCGTCCTCAGCAGTGATGAACTTCCAGGCGGCCCTTTAGGACCAGAAAAAACACCCAAAAAAGCAAGTACGACGAGTGCCCGCTCAAGTTTCACGCCCAAACGTGGCTCAACTTCGTCTACAACGTATACCAGCACTCCAAGTTCTCGTGATTCTGCGTCCATGTCTACTAACACAAGTATGACGTCAGTATCTGGCGCGTCAGGTCGACATTCAACAAACAAAGCAAAGAGGAACAGTGCCAGTAGCGATATTTCAAGCACTCACTCCGGTGATACCTCTTCTCTCAAGGATCGAGCAATCACTCTTCCTGTAAACACTGAAGTGACAGAGGCTCCTATCGTACCACCAGTCCCCCCTTTGCCAAAAGATTTGTCAAACTACCGTTCTCCGCCATCGACTGCTGGTAGTCTCACGTTCCCTCAAATTGTTGGTATCGAAGAAAAAGAGAAAGCCGGTGCACAGAACAATGCTCAGGACCACATCATGTCCCTTGAAGTTCCCGTGCTTACAAGCCCTCCTCCAACTACGTCATCGCCACACGCTCAGAGTCGTCGTCTCAGTCAACACTTCACATCGGGATATTCGAGTACAAATTCTGCATCAGTGTCGGTACCAGTGCCCAAAACCCCTTCGAAGAAATGGAGCTTCTCGAGCGCCCTGAATCTCAATTTTGCCAGTTCCCCCTCTTCATCTAGCCAGAAGTCTGGTTTCCCATTAAGCCCCAAGGCTGTTACGTTTGGGCAGCAGCTCCGCAAATCAATATCTAAAGAGCACGGACTTTCTTCGACTGCATCTTCGAAAGGCTGGGAGACTAAGCAACCAGATGCCATGGTTTCAACCGCTTCTTTGGCATCCTTATCTTCCGTCGGATCTGTGCGTACTCCAGCACTACCGTCCGCCTCTTCCAAGACTCCAGACCGAGGCTCCACTCTGAGTCGCACCGAAACGGGCTCCAGTGGGGACACTAGCCACACTACATCTGGACTCTCCATCCCTCAGCCCGGTCCACTAAGCCCAACTTCTTCAATGCGCCGCGGACAGTCAAAGCGTCTCACACCTTCCTCCATACCTTTTTTCCGTCGCTCATCCTCGCAATCTATGCAATTGCCTCCAACAACATCCATTGCAACTCCTTCCTCACCAATATCTTCTGTGAATTTGCCAGCCACACAAGGGCACCACATGCAGAATACGCCTCCTCGTGATCTACACAACCCACCTTCAACCGCCTCCGTCTCAGGTTCTACACACAAAAAGTCGTCTGTGTTGAGCCTTGGCCTCCCATCATTGCTCAAATCCAGTTCCCGAAGAAGTCTTCATTCTGATTCGAAAGAAGCTGCCAAGGAACTGCAGAGATTGAAGGATACTGAGAAGGAAAAAGTGAGACAAGAGAAACTCGAAAAAGAACGACAGAAGAAAGAGGACAAAGACCGCAGTGAAAGTAGGATTTCAGTGCTGATGGGGGGTGTCACAAGGAAGCGAGGCAAAGTAAGCACATATGAATCAAAACTATTGACGAGGTTAAGTTTGTTCCAGACATTGTCGTCAACCGATCCCAGGAAGCCAAAGTCACCCGTGAATCTTCCGCCAATGCATATGTCTGCTTTGGAACCCGCGACCGCCCAACGCGTGGCTCGATTAAAACCGTCGTCGACCACAGCAACGACCACGGGAGCACAAACGACGATATCTAGAACGTCTTCATCGACTTCAAGGCTAACCTCTCAGACAGTCAGTTCGATGCAGAAACAGTCAGACGGCTCACTGCGCAGCCGGAACCAACTTCCTACCATCGCAGGATCTCCTTCTGTTGGTACTAATGGGACCAGTAGCTCTCAGACTCTTAAGGACTTTAAAGAACCCCCTCCTTCATCCCTGATTAATTCCGTTTCAGGGCTGCCAAAAGAGACACCTACCAAGATTCCTCGTATATCCAGCCGCACCTCAGCTGCAGCATCCCCTCCACTCAAAGGCTCTGGATCCGCATTGAGCATTCGTCGTACAAGCGCTAGCGTCAATGCTACGGAACCTGCGTCCTCTGTAGTTCCTTCATCAGGTACTGCGAATGAATTCGGGGTCATTGAGTATAGCGAAACATCCACGAAGGCAACGAAACCCTTGTCTGTTCGCGCTTCTCCATCACTATCAACGTCACGCGTTCCTCGCCAATCGATCGCAGCGGCTACCACATCAACTCTTCGGAAAGGCAGCCGAGATTCTGTTTCTTTTGCAGCGCGTAAAGCGTCTACAAGCTCGGTAACATCACTGTCCACACCCGCAGCTTCCGCCGAGAGTTCTTCCCACCACCACAGGTTCTCTGCTCTATCACCATCGAAGTTGAAGCTCTTAGCTCCAAAGATCTCCCTGCCGACAGCACGTTCTACAAATACTACCGGGCAAGGCATTCACCAAGCAATGGGCTCACCTTCGTCCAGTCGCCAATCACTGTCTACACCATCCCCCGCGCCAAGTACTGTGGACGAGGAGGAACTTCTAGGGGATGAAGAGATGCTTCACTACATTCGGCGACAACAAGCCAAAAAAATGGCAGCCGGCGCATCCCAAGAGGAGTTAGATGAGCTTCTGCAATTCCCTGAGCCTTTACCCCCTGGCCGACCCTCTTCACCGTCTTGTGAGTTGTTTTGGCCCTTGGGTTTCTTGCACTACATTGACTACGATGACTAGCTGTTCTTCGGAATTCGTCTCAATACATTTCCGACTACGAACGCAAGGAGATTCTTGATTACTCATCAGTATATTGTTTTGGTGCTAAAAGTAGAAAGAAGGCTGCCACACTGGACATTTCGACGAACAACTATGGTTATGATGACGAGCGAGGCGATTATCTTGTCGTTAATAAGGACCACCTTGCGTATCGCTACGAAGTCATCGACACCCTTGGGAAAGGCTCTTTTGGCCAGGTATTGCAGTGTCGTGATCACTGCACCGGGGAATCTGTCGCTGTTAAGATCATACGAAACAAGAAAAGATTTCACCATCAAGCATTGGTTGAAATCAAGATCTTGGATAATCTACGGAAATGGGTTAGTACCTTGTATTTTGGTGAATTTTATAACTCACATCTTTTAGGATGCGGATGGCAAGCACCATGTTTTAAAGATGATCGAGCACTTTTACTTCCGAAACCACTTGTGCATTGCTACGGAGCTCCTGAGTATCAACCTTTATGAGCTCATTAAGGCCAATGGATTTGTAGGTTTCACGACGGCTTTGATTCGCCGTTTTACCAGTCAAATGCTCATGTCACTCTCGCTTATGCGCCATCATCGCATTGTCCATTGCGACCTCAAACCGGAGGTAGTTTTTAAACGTTATTTGTAGTGTGGCCTGTTCTAACATTCCTCATTTTCATCAGAACGTGCTTTTGCGTCATCCCTCAAAAAGTGCAATCAAGGTGATAGACTTTGGAAGTAGTTGTTTTGAAACTGAGAAAAGTAGGGCACCTTTTTCTTATTTTTAACAAATCACTGTCACTCACAATACACTTCAGTCTACACTTACATTCAGAGCCGATTCTATCGATCTCCCGAAGTTATTCTTGGCTTAAACTACCACATGGCCATAGATATGTGGAGTTTAGGTTGCATACTCGCTGAATTGTATACTGGGTTCCCAATCTTTCCAGGCGAAAATGAACAAGAACAACTGTCTTGCATCATGGAAGTACTTGGTGTTCCGGATAAGGAGTACATCAACCGTAGTACCCGCAAGAAACTGTTCTTTGGTACGACTTTATTTTGGTTAAATAGGACCTGATTTATTCATGATATCCATGTAGATCTCAATGGAGCTCCACGAGTTGTCGTCAACTCGAAAGGTCGCCGACGGAAACCTGGTACTAAGACCCTGCAACAGGTTCTCCGTTCCACCGATGAGGACTTCTTGGATTTTATATCGAAGTGCCTTGTATGGGATCCTGAGCGGAGGATCAAACCACAGGCAGGCTTAAGACATCCGTTTGTTGCCTCTCTTCGGCGAGCGAAACCCACCCCTTCCACGACGAAAACCACTGCCCCTTCATCCAGCTTAGTCACGAGCAGCCGATCCAAACAACTCAACGAGACGCCCAAAAAATCGCTCATTAGTGCTCCCACTCCTCTGACTGCTCGTACTGCTCGAACAACAGTGACGGCAGGTGGCCCAATAACGCCGAGTAGCTCGTCTCATGCACCCGCCACTCTGGGCTCATCGACAAGGTCCTATAGGGCTTCACAAGTTCAAGGTCTCTCATCGTATTCTAGCAGAACCTTAAACGGTTTCGCCGTACGTTGCCCTCATAATGTTAGCGAGATGTTTTGTTCTAACTGTCCTTTCGTTTAGTCGACCGCTGCTAAGTAGTTTTGTTTTTGTTTTTCTTGTCGATGCTTTCAACGGAACCTTCACATACATACGCTCCTAGACCAAGATTTCCCCAAACACTGAGCTGGCCTTCATACCCTTGGTTTGTTGTACACAAATCCAGTTACTTCTTTCTGCAATATTCATAATTCTTCGGAACTTTTGGCCCCCCCCCTTCAAAGGCTATCTCAAAAACGCTGGTTGTGATAATGTCAATATAATGCCTGCCTACTTATTAGCTACATTTACGATTAGGCAATCCTACTCAGATGATGAAATCGCCTGCCTCATCTAGGCGTCTCAACTTAAGAAATACGTCTGTCCCTATTGCTGATCAGCCTATGTTCCTACAACATAAGTGGTACTTACCCCAGCCCTCAAGTGACATTAGATCGAGCGACCCACCAAAATACCTGCAGGCAGAGTTGCTGGTTAGCCGCCAGTGATAGTGTAAGCACATCTAACACACCTAGCATATAGGTGGCTCATAGGCAATCCGTATCCAAGTCCAGCAATCGTCCCTAGTCCAGCCTGCAACCCTTTCCCTGTTATTTCGCCAAAGAGGTTCGCCTCCCCGGACCCTGCACTACCAATAGCTGCACCACCGCCAACCTGTTGAGCGGCATACGGCCCGCCACCGTCGCCCTCATCGAAGTTGTCACCCGCACGGCGGCCAGCAGTCGTGAAAGCATAGGAGAAGATATGTGTCATGTTCGCTCGAGATACTCCACCACCCTGATCCCGTATTCGAAGAGAAAAATGTGATGCCGGATATCCTGGTTGTTGTATAAGCGAAGGGGAAGAAAGAGTAATAGTCACGGGGGGTAGTGCAAGAGAGGTCGATTCATGTTTCATATAATGCTCTACTGTTGCTCGAAAGGCATTTTTGAGGATCTCTGTCAAAATGTATTCTAGATGGACTGGAACATAGCTTTGGGGACAAAACCAATTTGTCAACATAAAGATAGTCATTGCAAAGGGCGACGTACGCGAAGGTAGCGTCTTCATGTCCATCAATCACTATAGCTGGACTAGCTCCTAGAGTGGCCTCGCATAATTCTGATACGAAGGAGCCACACATGCGGATCATAGTCTTGGGACTGCACTTCGATTCAACTATACCAACATGGGATGTATCGGCGTCGGGATTTTCAAGAGCTTGTGAAAGTGCGATGTGTTGTTCTGCAATCAGCCGCACTGAGATACGGTTTCTAATTGCCCCGTCTAAGAAGTCGCTGATCTGGCTAGAAGACATATACCGAGAACATTCCTGGAATCTTGCTCAAGCCAATGAATAAGGTATACGCGAACGGAGAAGAGGACAATAACGCACCCTTTCGCCAAAGTGGGAATATCATTGGCATGACTCTGTACTAGGTCTGCAAGCTGCTCTGCAAATCTTGCGTTGTCGACTAGGTTGGTGATAGGTGGGTGGGTTGCAACCCACCGGAAACTCTCCCTATATGCGTTGAGTGTATTCGCCACATATGGATTTGTGCCCACGATGAACGGGAGTGCTTCGAGGGAACGCACACGCGTCGCCAGCCTATGTGGTATCTCAAGCAGTGCACAACGAACGGATGCCAAAACCGATTCAGCAGTCAATGGGCGACCAAAGGAGAGTAGAGTAGATAGATTAAGTGGCCGTAGTGAAAGTGAAGCATATTTGGCAATAAGCTCTGACAACTCATGGGATGGTGGTTGTGGCGCGGCACGAGAATATTGTGGTCGTTGAGGAACTGACGGGGAGAACGTCGAAGCCGCTATAGCACCGTTTATTCTCCTCGGCACTCGAACGGCGGCGGACAGCAAAGACATGGTCGTGGTTGCCAGCCAAGTTGCATTTGGGAATCAATTCATGAGTTGTCCATTGGATCCGCCCGACACCAGCCCAGCCACACATCAAATGCAAGTAAGATAAACGACGAAATAGGATACATGAATAAGGTATTATGTCTAATTGTACACCTGATATAGAGGCCTATACCAGACATGTCAGAACGTCACGAGATCAGGGCAAGCAAGAGGACCTACGTCGATGAAAATTTGGTTCCTTGCCGAACCACCTTTTCAACGGCGTCCAAAAAGTCTCGTTCAGACGCCACCTTTCTCCGTGCACGGATAGCAAACATGCCCGCCTGTACCATACCAATATCAGTTCATTCCACCATAAAATCAATAATTCTATATTTCACCTCTGTTGCAACTGAGCGTAACTCAGCACCAGTTGTATTGGGGCATAAACGCGCGATTAGATCAAACCGAATATCCCTCTCTACACTCATGCTATCCAAAATGTCAGAAATAGATTTACAGATACCAAGGAAGGCAACACTACCTGCGAGCATGGATTCGTAATATGTGTGCTCGACCTTCATTGTCTGGTAGTGAGAACTCTACTCGGCGGTCAAGACGGCCGGGTCGTAGGAGAGCGGGATCAAGGGTATCAGGTCTGCGGAGAGTATGAGACAAATGTAGCTAGGCAAGGAGGAATAAAACTCACCTATTTGTAGCCATCAGCACTTTGATGTTCCCTCGAGGATCGAAGCCATCTAGTTGATTGATCAACTCCAACATCGTCCTCTGCACCTCGTTATCACCCCCAGCACCATCGTCGAAGCGAGCACCTCCGATAGCATCAACTTCATCAAAGAAGATGATACATGCTTTCTTGCTTCGAGCCATCTCAAAGAGTTCCCGCACCATCCGAGCACCTTCGCCCACATATTTCTGCACAAGTTCTGAACCGATAACACGGATGAATGTGGCATCGGTTCTGTTTGCCACTGCACGAGCACAAAGTGTTTTTCCTGTGCCAGGAGGACCATAGAGAAGGATACCCTTTGGAGGATCAATTCCAAGATTGACGAAGCGTTCCGGCTACGTGACACATACACCATATGAGGGAGTTCTTTGCTAGCGTAAAATGAGACTCACCGAGAGCAATGGTGTTTCTACAACCTCTCGTAGCTTCTCTATCTGCTCCTTGCATCCTCCAATATCTGAGTAGGTAACATCAGGTTTCTCTTCGACCTGCATCATTGTAACGGAGGCGTCAATTTTGGGCGGTAGTGGTATTTGTATCTGGTATTTTGTTCGATCAACGCTAAAGGATAGATTATTGGCCGGTCCTGAGATAGATAGAACATACGGTGGACTTACCCAACTCGCATCCCTTCCTCGATGTCCGTTGCAGCGACACGGTCACCCAGACCCACAACAAACTTAGCAATCTGCTTAATATTGATGACGTATTTGTCTTGCTCGTCAGCACCTTTCTGGCCCTGAACGGCACCAGCAGGATTTACGGCCTTGGCAGCTTCGGCCAGCTTGGTGTCAACAGGTATAATCTTTGTACACCTAGCAACCTGAAGGGGGTGTTCTTCGCTCATACGCTGGCGGTCCGCAGCAAGATCCCATAAGTTAGGCGAGGCAAGACCAGTATCCGATTCTTTGACACCTAAAGAGGAACTGAGCAAGGTTTTGAAATGAAAGCAACGACCGAGACAGCGTACCAAGTTTCTCGTTTATTCGCTTCTGTACGTCCTTAATGTCGCCTTCGACCGACTTGAGCCTGTGAGCGTATGGGCCTTGTCCCTGGGTGATTACATCAGTCACGTCCGGTGAGTGGTTTTCAGAGATGTACATAGGTTTTCAGAATTTGAATATCACTGTCATCAAGAGCTATGAAGTGGGTATCAGTTATGAAAAGGAGCTGAGTTTGTGATGCCCATACCGACTATCTTGTCGTCCGCCTTGTCGTCGATCTTCTTGTCGTCTAGCAAACATGTTAAAAGGATGGAAGGACGCGTGAGCAGTGCATACATTTTTCCCAGTCACTAAAGGTCATAACAGTCAGCGGATTCCCGTTGTAACGGCGGTCACTCACGCTTTGGGTGGCATATTGGACGAGTGGAATGAGGAGCTGTGGATGGCTGTGGGGGCTCTGGCATAACTAAGAAACTGGCATTACGCGTCTAGCCACGTGACTCATTCGGTGTTTGCCGGCGTCACACGGTATCCTTGAAGTCCATTGATATTGAATTCGCCCTAGATTCGTTTGTCAATGGCTGGAGCACTACCAAACGCGCGTAAGGACCTCCCCAAGATCAGAGATGAGGAACGCGAAAGCCGTTTTGGCCAGGTATTTGGTGTATCTGGCCCCGTTGTAATTGCTGAGAACATGATCGGTGCTGCCATGTACGAACTCGTCCGTGTTGGACATGACGAGCTTGTGGGGGGTGTGTCCTCTGCTTTTAGGAAGACGGCATATACTCACCCAACAGCAGAGGTCATTCGCATTGAGTCCGACAAGGCCACCATCCAGGTCTACGAAGAAACATCAGGCGTCACTGTTGGTGATCCTGTCCTGCGGACCGGCAAGCCCCTCAGCGTCGAGCTTGGCCCCGGTTCGTTGGTGTAGCCTGATCACCATTTAACTGCTCTGACGAATCATTGTAGGCTTGATGGGTAACATTGTTGACGGCATTCAGAGACCCCTCAGAGTACGTTACCGTATATCAATATTATCAAATGCGTTCCTCACTACCCACAGTCAATCCAAGAACTCTCCAAATCCATCTACATTCCCCGTGGCATCAACACAGAAGCTCTCGATAGATCTTTGCAATGGGATTTCAGACCAGCCTCGTTTAAAGTCCGTTGTTCAACTGCCACAGCTGTGGTCCATACTCATACAAACTAGGCAGGAGATCACATCTCAGGAGGAGACATCTTCGGTGGCGTCTATGAGAACTCGCTGGTCGACAACCATAAAATCATGCTTTCGCCTCGCGCTTTGGGTACTATCACCCATATTGCAGAGAAGGGCAGTTATGCCGTTGACGTACGCCTTCTACCTCCTCAACATACCTGACAGTCTTCTAATTCCCTGTGCCAGGACATCGTCCTGGAAACTGAATTCGATGGGAAGACGACAAAGCACACGATGATGCAACTCTGGCCTGTGCGTGCACCTAGGCCCGTTGCCGAGAAGCAGATGGCAGATTTCCCTCTACTAACTGGCCAGCGAATTCTCGACGCATTGTTTCCGTAAGTACCATACATCACTAATTTGCGGGTGTATATACTAACTACGCCGTCAAAGTTGCGTTCAAGGTGGCACTACTGCGATTCCTGGAGCATTTGGTTGTGGAAAGACCGTTATCTCTCAAGCCCTTTCTAAATTCTCGAATAGCGATATCATTGTCTACGTGGGATGTGGGGAGCGTGGTAATGAGGTATGTACAAATTCGAAGCCACTATGCGAATTCATTTACTTTGATAGATGGCCGAAGTTTTGATGGAGGTAACATTCGTATCTGCTGTTCGACGCTTAATGTAGATTGACTTTAACCATAGTTCCCTGAACTCACAATGGATGTTGGCGATCGTCAAGAGCCGATCATGAAACGGACGACTCTGGTGGCCAACACTTCAAATATGCCTGTCGCCGCACGAGAGGCATCCATTTATACTGGTATCACGCTCTCTGAATATTTCCGTGACCAAGGATTGAACGTTTCCATGATGGCTGATTCTACATCCCGTTGGGCCGAAGCATTGCGTGAAATTTCTGGACGATTGGCGGAAATGCCCGCTGATTCTGGTTATCCTGCTTATCTCGGAACAAAACTCGCCAGTTTCTACGAGCGCGCTGGAAAAGTAGTTTGTCTTGGAAACCCCTCGCGCGAAGGCACTGTTTCCATTGTCGGCGCGTCAGTTACTATCGATTTGTCTGCCTTTAAATTGTGTTGCTCACATATATGTGACAGTGTATCACCTCCCGGTGGTGATTTTGCAGATCCTGTTACTTCTGCAACTCTCGGTATTGTGCAGGTCTTTTGGGGCCTGGACAAAAAGCTTGCTCAGCGCAAACACTTCCCTTCCGTCAACTGGTCCGTGTCGTATTCTAAATACACGAAAGTACTGGAGCCCTATTACGAAACTACTGAACCTGGGTTTGTGGAGCTGAGGTCCAAAACTAAAGAAATCTTACAGAAGGAGGAAGACCTTGCCGAAATCGTTCAACTTGTTGGGAAAAGCGCTCTTGGAGAGAATGACAAGATTACTTTGGAGGTGGCGAGGATGCTGAAAGATGATTTCCTTCAGCAGAACGGTATGAGCGAGTATGATCGGTTTTGTCCATTCTACAAGACGAGCGCAATGCTGCGTAACTTTGTTGGCTTCCATGATGCGGCAGTGCGGGCAGTATCTCAAGGTGATCTGACGTTTGCGCGGATAAAGGACGCCGCTAGTGACTTAATGTTCAAGCTCTCACAGATGAAGTTCGAGGTCAGTGTACTTAATTTATACACCTGCTCTGTTAGCTCACAGTTTATGTAGTCACCATCACAAGGAGAGGAGTCGATTAAGAAGAAGCTGGACGCGCTTCACAGTGAGATTCAGGACAAATTCCGACAATTGGCAGAGTGAAAGTGTAGTTGCACTTGGATCATTTGTTTGCCCCAATGATGTCACTATATTATGTTTCGGAGGAGATGATGAAATCTTAGACGCCTGTCATAACTCCGCAGCAAACTCGGCATGTAAAGGAGGGTATATGTGTTGGAACTAACGCGAGTCCTTCTCTTACTGTAGCATAACAACCATGCGATTCCTTAGCGATGTCTTCGCCCTTGTGACTACATTCAGCATCATACAATCTAGCTGTGGCTCGTCCGTTCAGAGTCAAGAAACTCTGCAACGCCCCCATCTTAGCAAAGAAGTATCATGGCCAGGAAGTGAAACCATATATACTTTTCTCACTGCCAATGCGGAGTACCCATCTATTCTTTGATCATTCGGCTAAATATGCCAACCCCTTGCTACACAGATTTTCGAAATTAACCAAAACGATCAACTTTGTGGACGAGATTGTGAAAGTTCTCAATGACACTTCAGCAAAGTGAGTGTCACAGCAAACCTGTCTTCGTCTTCGAGTTTTAACAACTCTCGTAGCCTCACATTCTTTGCGGTCCCTGATTGGGCTCTGCAAAGTCCTGGCAAGGACCATCCTGTGACTATTGCCTCACCCTCGCAGGCATATGATCTCGTTGATATCGTGCACCTAGTCGAAGAGCATGAATTGAAGGCCACACTCGATGGCCATGATGACAAGAAGTTCCTAAAGAAACTCGTTCGCGCTGTCCTCTCATACCACATCCTTCCGTCTAGATTCAATGCCATACATCTGGCAGACAATAATACTTTACCCACACACCTGGTTCTGCCGAATGTGCTAGGAGCTCGTCCGTTGCGCATTCGCGTCACTCACAGCCTCATCCCCCCCATGCTCACCGTCAACCTATACAGCAGGGTTGTCAGACCTGATAACCTTGCCATCAATGGTCGGTTCAGATCTTGCGGTTCACAGCATTAAGTTGTTGAAGCACCTATGTTGCAGGCATTGTCCATGTTGTCAACCATCCCTTACTCCCTCCTCCGCCCGCCTTTCAAGGGCTGTTCTTGGCACCTTCCGTCTTCTCTATCTTCGTGGGTATCTCAACTTATACATGTCGTATCTCCTTGACGTTCTCCTATTCAGACCTCGGCAGTACAGCGGGCAGAACTAACGGAATACATTGACTTAAGCTATATTCGTGGCAAAGGTGATATGAAAGGATCATTGAATGGTGCAGCAGCTGTGACCATCTTTGCCCCCACGAATCGCGCATTTGAATCTCTGCCTAAGGAGCTTCAACTTTTCCTTTTCTCTCCCTTTGGTATACACGCCCTAAAGAAGCTTTTACAATACCACATCGTTCCAGATCTAGTCTTTCACACCGGTCAGTATGTTTGAAAAAGGAGGCCAAACCGCTAATTTCTTTATCAGATTATCAATTCAATCGGTCAGATTTGTCGAGCTCGGAAGCTCGCAATCCTCGATATCCTCCCCGGTTCGACTCCGCGGGGAAGTGTGCCGACGGTTGTATCGACTTCGACAGCCTCACAGCAATATTCCAAGAGGCTCCTGTTCATCCTACCTACATATGCACCTGTGTCTTAGCTTTGGATGATACATGTTGCCGCAGCCAGGTGGAACGACTACACATGGGACCTATTTTGTCCTTTAATCAAAGGCTGATCACACTCAGTAACCACTCTCTTTATGTCCATGTTGAAAAGTTCAACTTCACAATTCCCATCCCTGGTCCGCATAGACCGCACAAAATCTCAACGAAGTTCACTGCAAATGGCCACCCTGTTGCCGTGCCAGACATAATCAGCCTTAACGGTGCCATCCATCTCATTGACCACATCCTTAACCCCAGGGGACACTATCACCAACAAGACAATAGTTTCCAAGAATCTACATCCTGGGATGACTGGGAAGACTGGCTACCTCAGTGGGCCAATTAAATAACAATGAGTGTCAAGATCTCTTCACCTTGTATATTAACATGTACTTTATTACATCCACGATACGTATTCGATATCAGAATCACACGCATTACAGGATACTTTATTAGTACTCTGTCCTTGCTATGGATGTTTGACTGTATCGCCCTTTTTTTGCTGGGCTGCAAGTCGTCTGTGGGCCCGACTCTTACAATGCACCTCCCACTCACGGCCATCTTCAACCATGTAAGGTCGATCCACATGTATGGTACATGCGTGACATACACGCTTTTGCCTAGCGGTGAGAACAGAAATCGGGCTGAAATTAAATCGTTGAATGAGGTACGGAAATTAAAACGAGCAGCCATGGCACTGCCTACTCACTCAACCGGTTTCCTATCGACGTTCATCATCTTTTTTGCATTTTCTGATAGTGAGAGCGGGTCAAGGAGTTCTTTGTTTGCCAGGAACCCTAATGAGTAACAGTCAATGGCATACATATGATAGTATGTGCAGAGGTAAACCTTCGGTAAGCGACACAGCAAGGTCCTTTACGTTTTTGTTCCAGTGATCCCCAAGCACTGAAATGTGTCAAGTCAGGAAATTGTATTCTGCTCAATCAAGGTACCTGTGGCGTCTAATAGGTAGGTCGGTACCACCACTTGTTCTGCGTTTGCTACATACACAGCTGGCAACAGTTTATTTCTGATCCAAGACACTTGACGTTTAGCGTATTGTCGAGTGGACACTTTCATATGCTCGACAGCTGCATTAAACGCCCTTTGTGGTGGATTCTCTGCAGAAAGATAGTCATGGAATTCCTTATACCCTTATGTACAGTTGTCAACGACTGTTCTATGTTAGAGGAACTGGTCAAGTACCGATGGACTGGTAGATCCCTAGAGTATAGTTACTCTTCAATTCAGCCTGGGTAGTCGAAGGTGCAGCGGTGACATAGGTAGCAGCTGCAATTTGGCGCAAACTGCGAATCTCTGCCAGAAGTCCTTGCTACAAACCATCAATTAAACTTGCTGAATGTGAAGGAGAATCAGACCTCTATCATTCTATCCACACGCTCATTCAATCGTTGTTCCAACACTGATTGTTCAGCATATAACCAAAAGAAAAGCGTACGGAACCTGCTTTTGTTAAGAAACAAGGCGGATTGGATTATTATGTCAGATAAACCTTGGCTTGCTTGCGAAAAAGTCCTTCGTCTGATCAAGCATAATATCACTGGGGCGTTTACCGGTTTCCTTGATGACCGCAAGACTTCGTAGGACTTTTCTTGTGTCCTTCCAGTGCCAACGATTTCCAACTGTGGGATCGAGAATTGACAGGAGCTTATGCAATTTGATGGCTGCATCAGGATCTGCGGATGCTAATGGAGGGTGATCTGGCATGTTGTTAAACAGTGTGAGTAGAGGGGAAGGAAGTGAAGCGATCGCGTCCGCTAGTTCCGGACTCGAGCTTAAGGCAGGTGGCTCAGGTGAGGGTGGTTGCCAACCCCGAGAAATAATGTCGGAAGTAAGACGATTGGGAAACACCAAGTGCTGTATCCAATATGACGTTCCACCAACGACAATAGGAATCTCATTTCTCTTATGAGTATCTTCGATCTGACACCAACAAAGTCATGAATTTTATATGGAACGACGTCAATAACGACTCACTGCCTTGAGAGCATCTTGAACCCACTGACCGACGACATATTGTTCACCGGGCGATTTGAAACCCATTAATAGATGCTCTACGCCATGTTGCTCTGATTCAGGAACCTTGTTAGTGATGATGTCCATGCCTTTGTAGACTTGCATTGAATCGGCGTTTATAATTCTAGCTCCCCGCCAACCATCTGTACGAATGCAGTGGCTGAGGTGTAAAGCAAGCTCGATTGCCAAGTTGGACTTCCCTACACCAGTAGTTCCACATATTGTGATGAGCGGCCGGATGTTCGTCATAAAAGATGAAGGTGGCGATAATGGAATATTTGTTTCTCACGGATGGGGACATCCTAAGTAGTCATCGTCACCATCACAAGATTTTAAGACAAGTGTTATACAAATTGCCGACCCCCATCGCCCCACATTCGCTTTCAGTTCAACCCACGAAGCCGATAATAGCAGTACCTCTCACATCGTCTACAAAGACCTCCTTCGTTCAAGATATTATTTATGAAGATAGCCAATCTGACTTGATCACGTCCGCTGCCCACTCGGCAAATATATACACTGGAGCTTGTGTGTGTGAGCTGGGCACCAGCGGCTGAAAGAACTTAATATTAGCACGCAAGTCTCTACCACACCTGAGGAAGTAACTTATACAATGACTGATGCGTCAACAACTCTGATACCAGAAAGCCCTTTGATTCTAAAATCTGGATCGACAACGCCATGAGTTGCGTTCCTGGCAGACATGCTCGCCGTGCCTGTGCAGTGAGCGGATGTGCCTGTGAAGTTCCGGATATAATCGTCCAAGAGGTCATCATGGGTTGTATTGGCAAGTGCGCCAAATGGTCCCAGCACGTAGCCCTTCCAAGCTGGCCCACTGAGAAACCTCTTTGC
This sequence comes from Myochromella boudieri, assembly GCA_018221655.1. NCBI lineage: Eukaryota > Fungi > Basidiomycota > Agaricomycetes > Agaricales > Lyophyllaceae > Myochromella > Myochromella boudieri. The sequence continues at coordinate 66,649 of JABCKU010008156.1, forward strand.
ACTTTTGACGGCCTCGCGCATTATCAGAATATCAGATGTTGTGGACAGAAATCCTGGGTCGATAAGAGGTGGAACCAAAGGGTCATCGGACTGCAGTTTGATTGAGCCACCTACATCCAATACATATCATCAGGTAGTGCTAGGTGACTGAAATAGGTAAGGAAGTCTTACGTGACGTTGGGGATACGACCCTTGTGGTAATTCCAAGGAAATTACCTACAGCAGGTGTTGTCCCTACAAACCCGTTCTACGGTATGTCTTCAGCGAGCAATTGGCAGCACTAATAAAGACGCTCTACTGAAAAGCCAAGCTCGTAGTGAGGGCTATGTGGTCCTGAGGCAGGATCCTTGCCAAGGACGCTCGTGTCAGCCAATCGTGCAAAATACAGATGGGACACAAACGTGTCAACTAATGGCCCCCTTTGTGTTGTTGCCCAGTGCTGAACCAGTTCTTTGGCAAGGGTTGTATTTTGATTGATCATGTCAAAGGTCTTATTCTCCTTCACAATCCAGTTACTGGCGAGGCGAGGATGATCCATTAAGTTCTTGCCCACATCCGGTAAATGAAGAGTAATGTTAATATTAAGCTTGGCAAGGTCATTCCGATCTCCGACGCCAGAAATCATTAAAATGTGAGGGGTCCCAACGGTTCCAGCGGATAAAATGACCTCTCTGCGCGTTGATACAAGGTACGTCGTGCCTTTCCACTCGAATGAGAGCCAGCCTAAGGTTTGCTATAAGCTAAACGCACCTGTAGTCTTTTGCAAGAACTCAACCGTGTCTAGCGTTCGGTTTTGGAAGGAAGATATAACGCGAGTCACTTGTGTATTTAAGAGGATGTGGAGATTTCGCCTGCTGCTATACTTTTCAGACAGGTAAGATGTTGCTGAACTGCTTCGATTGCCCCCTTTGATAGTAGCCTGCAGCCAACCTATTACCGATGCACTCAATTCTAATAACTGGGAAGTAGTTGTGACCATACCCAAACCCAAAAGATTTCCCGAGTTCATATCATGATTGAAACGGAACTCCTCCAAATCACGAGTTGTTTGTATCACTCGGTCATTAATGGATTGGGGATAGCCTGGGAGACTGACGGAATTGATTCCATTCATGCCATGAATCAGAGGATCGTACTGCCCCACTGTATTATGATGATCGGCTGGAGGAATGAAAATCTCGTTCTGAGTATTATATCAGAGAGGGATGGTAAGAAAAGGAATGAAATCTTACTTTACGTATATACTTCTGAAGGGCTGTCCATGTCAAACCGGGATCCCCAGTGATCTTAGCGTAGCGCTCATAGTCCTCTGATGATCCACGAGCATAGAACATTCCATCTATAGTGTATCAGAAAACTCCGCATTATATGTTGAGGACGGAGGGAACTGACTGATGGATGTGCTTCCACCCAGGACGTGACCACGAGGAAACCCGATGGAGCGACCATTGAGGCCGATTTGAGAAGTAGTTGTGAAGTTCCAATCATACAGAGTGTTAGACAGTCGGGTGCAGAAGAAAGGAACCTGCACTGGAAGTGCTTTTTGGTTTCTGCAAAGAAATGATTAGAAAGCGTCTGGCACTCAAGAGTTTACTGACGATGCTCCTGCCTCTAAGAGAAGAATATGAAAGTTCGAGTTTTCTGTAAGGCGATTGGCCAGGATATTTCCTGCTGCACCAGCTGCAATATCTGAGTATCGTGGTAATTACCATGAAACCTATGTACCTCCGATGATGATAAAGTCATAATCTGCAGGAGGCAGATCTTGGAAACTTTCATAAATTCCACCCAAAGCGAGGGGTAGTTGCAGCAGTAGGCACAGGATGAGCAATGCCATGTTTGTGGGTCCACACAGTACTGAACAGCAACGATGATGGGCAATACCCACTGTGAGGATCCGTTTCCGTCACCGTCACGTCACTCCCAAAATAGCCGGCTTTGTGTGGAGCGCTGGTTAAATGACAGGAATAAACCCAGGTATGTATGTGAGTGCCTCACGTACGAGTGGGAGCTTGCTCAATCTGAATATTTGTGCATTTGTTTTCTATTAGTATTAGACAATTTGTGAGGATCCGTTACCATCACTGTCATGTCACTCCCAAAATAGCTGAGTGTCTGGTACTCAGCTAATCTTCACCACTATAGGTATTTTATTTCCTCCCTACTTCCCCATCTCCATGACTGGTATTGCTCTTAATCCTTAGACTGATGATGCCATTGTCCACCCCTTGTTTCAGGTTTATTTTACTTTATTTTCTATTTGTTTACTTCTAATCAGTTCTACCTATCTTTCCTATCTTATTTTTAGAAACTCACATCTACATATAAAAAGCACAGTAGTTTACATGTAGACTGAAACAAAATTTGAGCACTTATCCCAGTCTTTCCATTGTGATTGAACTGTCACATATCATCACAGTTCCCTCACACAATTGTTCAGACCAAATTACTTAAGCATCTACTTATTCTGGCAGATCCCTCAAAGATCCATACTTATTATATATAGTAGAAGTCTGGGATAGCATATCCTCAGACTTGACAATAAACTGTCTTCTGGGCTTACACATTAGACTAGTGTTTTGAGGTCCAGTCTGGTCCCGGTCTTTGCCTTCAAATGGCTTGAACCGGGGACCGGAACCGGTCTGCGGTCCATGTGAAATGGACAGACCGCGGACCGGACCGCTTTGAACCACGTTAGACCAGTCTTTTGTGGTTTAAGGACCGGTTTGGACCGGAACTGGTGGTACCCCTGGTGTAACTCACTAAATTGATGTCCGGACTATCTTTTCGCCACCGGGATCGTGAAAATCGGATGTGAATTGACTGAGCTATGCCCAATACACGGTCAGATGTCAATATCTGTCGTAGTCCAATTGTACTACACTTGTTTTGATTGTATCTTGATGGATATTTGACAGATTCTCACGACCCGGAGAGAAAAATGTCGGCATTCATAAGTACTTTCAGGGCATATATGTTACGCTTAGTCAGCCGGTCCTAGGACCGATTTAAACCAGTTTTTGGCAGTTCAGTCCAGTTTCAACGAGTCATTAGACCTTTAACCAGACTGCTTCCAATTTTAGCAGACCAGGACTGGTGGTCCGGTCCCAATCGGTCTAGTCCGGTTCGGTTTCGGTCCTTTTGGCCGGTTACAGGACCGGACCTCAGATCACTACATTAGACTAACAGTAAGCCTCCCCAGAAACGCCCTCTTGTTGTTCCTCTCTTCGCTCTCGACTCTGCTCTCTCGTCGTCGTCGCTGGCCCTTTCCTTGCCTCTTCCACTTTGTGATTGTTGTCCTTGTCTTTCAGGTTAACACTTCAGTGCGACTTGTATCCTCGGCGAGTACTTCCCTTACAGTGACTGAGTTTGCCACATTTGAAGCATGTGATGTGCGTGACGTCGACAGTTTTGAATGTGCACATAGCTTGAGTAGAGAGGGCCTCCGGGCTCCTCATGGACACAACAGAGTTGCTGGAGTCGGTTTTGTTTAGTCATGCTTCGACGTTCAGGATATGAGAGATGACATAATCGATTTTGGTGGCCTCTGGGTTCAAGTCGAGTGCGGTGACAAGCGAGTTGTAGGTGGGGGGAAAGGGTTCAGAGCAGGACTGCAACAGTGAGCGCATCAGATGGCAGATCACCAAGGCTCTTGAGTTTGTCAGCTAAAGTGCAAATGATTCCAATATGAGCATGCATCGTGATTTTCTCTGCTTTCGGCACTCCCATAAACCTCCCCCATAAGGCAACAAGACTTTCCAGTCCAGCTGTCACATGAAATTCCTTCAACTTCCT